>APFE031158814.1:68137-110342 GCA_000404065.3 Pinus taeda | reverse complement strand
GACCGAAAACCATCGCGTCCAAAACCATGGACCGAAAACCATAGGTAGGTTCGCCCAACCTAATATAGGGTCCAAAAAAAAATTTCCCGGGGCACTGCCCTGGACCCCGTAGAGGGGGGCTACCAACCCCCCTCAAACCCCCTGGATGGGGGGGCTGCTGCCCCCCCGCTGCACAATCGACGCAATGAAGGGGGGGCTCTTCCCCCCCGGTTCACTACGTAGGTTAGTTGTGGAAATAATATAACACAACCCAACATCTAGTTCGATGGAAGGGAATACCAGTTGAGAAGGCTTTTTGGTTGAAGGAAAATAAGTTGGATAAGTATGGAATTTCCATTCTAGACTAGCCCAAATTTTCATTAATTCAATCTCATGGAAAATTTCTCCTACCCAAAGTGTCTAATATAAGGGCATCTTGGATGACTATGCAATCCTTATCACCCAAACATATTTTATTTTCTAGTTGGTTGCAATTTTATTTTGGTTCAGTTTTGGTCTATATGAGGACTTGGTTTAGTTCAATTTTGGTTTGGTTCATACTTAGTTTGGTTCAAAACTTGGTTGCAATGTTCCTTGGGATTTTAAATTGACATGAGCATGTTGGTGAGATGACTCTAGGGTAAACTATGAGGTTTTAACTCAATCTAAAGCAATATATTAAGTATCATGAAGCATTCCCTCCCTTAGAGATGGGCTGCCATTGAGCTGATATAATTCTTCCCACCTCATCTAGGTAACAATCAGAAAATGTCTCCAAGTATGAAACCTTTTAAACTTCTAAAATACTTCCACAGGGGGAGCCAATTTGATGTGGCATTCCCATCGACATGTTGACAAATTTTGAGAATTGCAAAACAAAATCCACTAAAAATAACATAGCACAAGACAATCAATGTCGTAAATATTTATATCTAAGTATGAATGACATTTTATATTGCAAATGAATACTGCATTGAAACTCTTGGCAAGTTGGGGATTGAATCTAAACACAATTTAATCTCTTTCTGCTTTGGCTTTGTGGTTTTTTGGAGGTATTGTCAACATTTGTGTCCATGTTTCTTACACGAGAAAGGTTGTCTCTAGCCAACCACACGTCATGATTGGAAAAACTGTTGAAATTCCACCATATGAATATATAAACAAATAATTTGAATGTTTGGTCTCCAGAAAGAATAGTTGAGAGGTGGCAAACAAGGGAATGGGAAAAATTGGGTTGAAGCATTGCCATTAGAGGGGAATTGAGAGGAAAGAGCTAAAGCATCACCATTGGAGGGGAATCAAGAGGAGAAGAGGAAACACTTTCCCTTGTAGGGGAAATGGAATTGTTTGGTAATTAGTGAGAAGATTTGATTAGCCTCAAAAGTATAAGCTTTTTTTACATAGCTATATAGTCCGTGGTTGAAATATTGAAGGGGGAATTCAGGAGGTGGACGTGAAATTTTTCCTTTCAGTTGCGAGTACCAAAATACTAGAAATCCTGGGTGACAAGAGCACATTCTCAGTATTGTAATCCTATAAGAGATTACATTGTAAATCACTTATTATATTTTGTTTAATAAAAATACATTAGTTCTGTTGTTGTGTATTTGTGTTGGTTTTTGTGCGAACCCATTACATGCTTGAGCTTATTCCCAAGATTAATTGCTCCAAAACACCATGCCACCCCTGACTTAATTGCGAGTGACAAGTGCCTCTCCCAATCCCTTTTACCAAGTGAAATTTCACCCTACTAATTTTTTTTTATCAATTCAATTGTTTTTTATATAATATGTGATTTTTATATAATAAAATATATTGTTATGATGAAATTGTATTTTTATAATACTTTCCTCTTAATTAAATTATGCATCTATTTAAAATTATTAACTCAATACATTTTAAAATTTATTTTATAAAATATAAGTTGTAATCGTTATTTCATTTTTGACATGATGATGGTAGAAAGCGACCTCATGTGATTGTGAGGATTTCTCGAGACACCTTGTATTGAAATCAACTCATCCTTTCTTCACTATTTAACGATGAATACATTAATTAAAAATAATAAATCTCACCTATTATAACTTTATAGAAGATCAAGCTAAAGTTAAAAATAACATTTTACAATGTAACATTTGAAAGTAACACACCTTTTTATGCCATTGAAATCACAATAAGAAAGAATCCAATTTGAGAATATCCCGAATTCAAAGATGAATGCACCAAGTCAAAGAAACAAATCTCACATATTATAACTTTATAAAAGATCAAGCTAAAGTTAAAAATAATTTTGTATGATATAACCTTTGAAAGTAACACATAGTTATTTATGCCATTGAAATCCCAGTTAGAAAGAATCCAATTTGACACGGTAATGGAGAAAGTAACGCATATTTGTTTATGCCATTGACATCACACTTAGAAAAAATCCAGTGAGACATGACCATGGAGAGTAATGTCAATCTGCCACTTTAAGAAAATGGAGCTTTAGGTCATAGAATATTCATATCAATGTGGCACTTTAAGAAAAAGGAGCTTTAGGTCATGTAAAATGGTGTATAGGGAATATTTTAAATAAAAGATTGAATTTATGCCGAAGGTGTAATTATGTTTTTAGTTTTAGAGGGAAGTTAGTCTTATTACAAAGGGTTAAAAATATTTTCTAGTTGGATTTGAAACTGAGTGGAGGGGATAACATTTCTTTTGTCAATTACTTGGTCATCCACTAGACGCATAAAAAATATTTTAGCTATGAAATAAGTTTTGATTTTTTGAGCATGTGGTATTTATCAATAATATTGTAGCAGAGCCCATTTATGAATTAAGAGTCTCCATGATAAAGTGGAAGCAAATCTCCATACTTGATATTCTTGTTACATATTTTTAAATGTATATATGTTTAGCTCATATACTAGCACAACCATATAAATCAAATGGTTGGTAAATGTTAAATATATAATAAGCATCAAAACACTTCATGGTATATCTCACATTGCTAAAATTTTAAAATATCATAAAAGTTAATTAAATTATAACTTTATTATTATTAATTATTAAAAAAAATTAATATAACAATTTAAACATATATATATATATACATCTAAATAAGAAATTTATTTTTTATTTCATCATGAAATATCTTATTTGTAAATAGACTTTGTTGCAAGACCACATATGAAAAAAATCATAACTCACTTCATATGGCACTCATTTCTATGACTTTTTTTTAATTAATCAATTTAATTTAAAAAACAAAAAATGCACAACTAATTTTGAAGATAAATTCAATCTTTAATATTACCAAATATAATATTAATGAAAATTAAATATTTCCATTCAGGTATTATTAAAATTCTAAAAAACTTAATATTAAAATACACATACCTGTCAACCTAATATATATTTTTATACATATATTATTTACCCAAATACATAACCATTTAATTTATATTTCATTAGGTTCGATTATTTATGTACAGTCCATCAACTCTCAACACCGAACCACACAGAGATATTTATTAATAAATTTTGGCATAGTCATGCTACATTTTCCCACTACTGGTCTCAAACTGAGCGAAATTTAATATTATGAGACTCAAGGAATGAATCTCCGCAACCCAATCTCAGGGACCTGCAGCTCCATTTCGATAGTCAGGAACAATGTATAATGCCATTAAATCAAAACCCAAAGGAAATAAACCAATTCTCCACTTCTTCCCACTGTTAGTATAATCAGACAATGAAATATTTATATAAATTATGGATACAAACCTCGGAATACAACAGAAGCACATGCACATGGGAGAAAAATAATGTTATGCCTTCGGCCTCTGCAAATCCATCCTGAGATCTGCGAACAAATGAATTGAAGGATTTAAAACTGGTAGATAGATTTCCATGCACAATGGAGGCGACGTGAACGGGGTGACAACGTTCCTGGTAATTTGGGGCGAGTTGGTGCTTGTCTCCAGCCTGGTTGAAAATCGTGAAATCATAGATTCAGTTTGAATTCAGAGATTGGAGTTTTAAAACCCTCGGAGTCCGTATCATGTAACTGTATCTTAACTTCCCATCTACAAATTATTGATTATAAAATTAGTACATCCAAACAATATTATTAATTGAAAATTCCTCGAAATGTCTTTCCTTGTTACTTTTCTCTCTGAAATTAATGATATTATTTAATTAACTGTGAGGTCTAGAGTAACCCCATATTCATACCAGATATTGGGAGATCGGGTTATAAAGAATAGGTAGCACCTCCGCAATCGGAGAATCCTCAAGGGGTGGAAAGGGAGTGGTTACAGAGGTATCAAAGCAAAAGTTCAACCCTGCATCGAAAAGGCCCACAAACAAGTGATCAATTTTTTTTTATAATTTAATTATATTATATATATATATGTTAAATTTAAACTTTAGATGTTGTGGCTACTAACTATGATAGGAGTGGTTATAGAGGTATCAAAGTAAAAGTTCAACACTGGAATTGAAAAGGCCCATACACAAATGATTATTATTATGTTAAATTTAAATTTGCAGATGTTGTGGCTGGTTACTAACTATGATATAATGTTTAAATGTCTTTTTATTTTATAACATTGATATGAGTTTTAGATGTGGCAATAATTGCATATCAATATGTTTAAGATCAACACTCTTGGTATGATAAGGTAATGAATTAACATGTTTATGCTTGATTTAGTTGATCATTGTGTGTGAGATATCATATTAGAAGACACAGTTTGCAGCTAAAAATAGAGAAAGAGAGATGAGGGAGTATCCCTACAAGCTTTCTAAATGTTGCAGAGTTCTTCTTCGATTATTTATGAAGATTTTAGGATCTAAGGTTGTCATAGACCTTAGGAAAGACTCTGCTTAAATTAAGTGTTTGTGATAGTATGTTAAGTACTTTTGTAGAAGTAAATATAGAAGGTTTAATTTGCCACAAATTTATATTGTTAGTTGACATGTTGAACCCAAGAATTCAAGACATTGTGGATCTTGCATGAATTAATTTACTAACAAATGAATTTTGAGTAGATATGCACAAGAGTGCAAAAGGGGGAAGGATCACAAGACTGTTATGAAAAAGAAGTTTAGTTGCAATCTTGACAAAAGTATGAGATCCTCTGTTTATTCATTTGATGAGATCCCTAATGAGCTTGGGATTCTTCCTTATAGAACCACATTAGAAGGAAGACGCATATAAAGGATCAGTCGAGGGGGACTTGACTAGGTTAATATGAACTAGCTGGACAATGAAGTCACAACTAAAAATAGCTTAAGAATGGAGTTTCCTTAACTAAACTTTGTGCTTCACTGATATATTTTGTTCTTGAAATAATATGAATTTGTGAATGGTAAGAAAATAAGAAACTGGTGCTTGCTATGTTTTGGATAATATAGTGAGGTTACCTAATGGATTCCATGTCACAAGAAACATTCAAGTAGCAAGTGTGCAAGAATGATCTCTTGTTGTTAACTACCATTATTTATGTGCTTATGGTTAATGACATTTGTTGTGTGAATAAATGAAAACAATAGCGGATGAAAATTGACTTTAAAAATAACAGCTTATCAATAACATGAAATGTGTGCATGTACGACCCATGCTTATCAAATCAATGTGCACAACTTTGGGTGCATGGATGAAGATGTGTTTGAAAGTGTAAATTGGATACATAATGCAAATACCTTTATGAGTTATCAATGAAACTTGTAAGAAGTGTTAATTTTACCATTGTTCTATGTTGTTTCAATTACTTTAGCCCAATTCAATTCTTTAATTACCAATCTTTCAATAACAATTAATTATTTTCATCAATCAATAGTAACTGAAGATAGAGCAGTAATGCAATGGCAATAGGAGACAATCAACAACACCAACAAGAGACACTAATTTGGTCAAAGACCAGGGAAAACCCCACGAGGGGTAAAACCCTTTGAAAATTCTTCTTCTATTAGATTGTCTTCAAATGTTCATCAGAGAGTACAATAAGCCAAATCCATAAATAAGAGTCAAAGTCAAAGCCTTGACTTGTCCAACAAATCAACCAACCAAAAATCAACATGCCAATGATGAAATAGTCAACTATAAAAAAACATGCAATTTTGTCCAAATCAATAGTAGTTAAAGTGTGCCCTAACCAGACAAAGTCAATGGTAAAATATGTCCTCCAAGATTTTGGTCAACAACCCACAAATTTGGCCTCCACAACTAGTCAAAATCATCCCAAAATAGTCCAAGAAAACCCAGTCAAATTCGGTCAAATGAGAGAGAAATTTTGCAATCAAACTCTATGCTTAACCCTAAAGTTAACACTAGTCAAACAACCTAGATCACCTCGATTTTGTTCTAGTCAACTTGGCCTTAAGAAATCATAATTTTCCTAGTCAAAGCATGTCAAATAATGAAGTAAAAATTGGTCAAACTGAAGTAAAACCTTCCAGCTAAAAAGTCAATGAAAAAAATGCCTCCAAGGACCCTTGCACATGTGAAAATAAAGTTCCCTCAAACTTTTACAAACCAATAAAACTTGAGAGAGAAGAAGAGAAGTTGTGATGTGATGTCCAAATGAGATTGAGGTCACTTGTATTTATATGCAACTTTGGAGGGGCAATATGTCCTTAAGCCGACCTTAACAATTGTGTACCTGTGGACTTGACTTCAAAAATACACTTTTTCTTATCCAAAATCAATGCTTCAAAGGTCAATTTTGGTCCACTCAGAAAGAGGAATCTAGTTCAATGATTGGAAACTGTCACTGGGTTGCCAAATTAACACTCCCTCTCATCTAGGGAAAAATTCCAACAACATCATATAATCATCATAAGTATCCTATCATCATATTATGTCCCATCTTTTCTCAACTCTATCTATTGAATCATTCTCAAATCTAAAGAAGAAGAATCATAGGGGAGTTATAGCTACCACCTTACATCCATAGGGAGCCAATCTACCACCCAGAATAATTTCCAGTAGGGAGCCAATGCGACTACACATGAATCATCTGCCAGTAGGGAGCCAATGCTACTACACAGGAATCATCTGCCAGTAGGGAGCCAATGCTACTACCTGGTAATCATATGTCTGTGGGGAGCCAATTCTACTACATGGTAATCATATGTCAACGGGGAGCCAATTCTACTACCTGGTAATCATATGTTAGTGAGGAACCAATTCTACTATTCAGGAATCCACAGACAATAGGAGGGATGCCACTTACTTTATGAGGTAAGGATCATGCCTATCCCACTGCTTGGTGATTATAGGAGGGATACTACTTACCATAAATGGTAAGGATCACACCTATCCTATTATCTTTTGATCTTCCCATCTTGACCCTTAAGAGTCAATGTAGAACATTTGCATCTCTAGCTTGAGCGGGATGCCACTTACCATAAGTGGTAAGGATTGTGCCTAACTCAAGAATCCAACACCCATTAGCCATATGGGTAGGAAATACAAATGCCAACTGGGGTATACTATGTCAAATCTAGAGGTCCCTCAAACCCAGGAGCTCTAAGGCTCAATTCCTCACCCTGGGAGGTCAGACAAGGGGGAAAGAGCATAGCTCAATGTCCTTGATCAATCGAGACCCTTACCCAGGAGACTCACATCCATAAGTCCAAGTTGCTCTATGTATGCAATCTACTTATCTGTCGATATGTGATGGAGTCTAATGACTCCTCTCTACACCATGTCTCGAATGTAATTATATTGGATTTGTATGTGCTTGGAATTGTCATAAAACATGAGATTTCATGCCAATCATATTCCACTCTTATTGTAGCAATATATCACTATTGTATCTAATACTTACTCAAACAACTCTTCCAAGCTAACAATGTATCTTTCCTCGGCCATGCTTAAAGCATCAAACTTCTATTTCCTGCTTATCCATGATATCATTATAGATCCAAGGCTAAAATAACATCCAAAACTTCTTTTCCTATCATCAACATTTCCTTCACAGTCAACGTCGGTATATCCATGTAGTCGAACATCTTTGGGAGAATATCTCAAACCAAGGGTGATCGTCCCATGCAAATATCTCAAAATGTGTTTGGCAGCAACCCAATGTGCATGGAGAGGCTTGATCATGAATTGAATCAACGTGTTCACTGCATAGCATATGTCCAAACAAGTTTTCATTAAGAACATCAGAGACACAATCAACTGACTATACTCGGATGGATTTTCCAAATTGGGGCCTGCACTTCTCCACATAGCTTCATAAAATTCATTTCCATCAGTGTGGCTAAGGACTTGCATCATGTTATTCCAAATCTTTCCAACAACTTCACAACATATTTTCCTTGTAAAAGGAAGATCTCGCTAAGCCTTCGCCACACCTTGAGCCCTAGAAAGTAGTGCATGAGTCCAAGGTCCTTCATCATGAATTCAGAGGCTAGCTCCCTCTTACACTCAATCATCAGGGGCTCACTACTTGTCAAAAATACATCATTAACATATAGAATCAAAACCAATGGCATAACTTGGACCACTTTGAATTAGAGATTGGGGTCACTGCTACTTCTTGTGAATCCAAACTTCATCAGGTGACTATCTATGTAGGCATCCCATGCTCCATGGGCTCTCTTCAAGCCATATAATGCTTTCTTCAATCTACAAAAGTTAGTCTTGTTTTCTTGTACTTCAAATCCCTGAGGCTTCTCAACACATACTTCTTCCTTGTACTTATCAATGATTCCATCTGTGTCATGTTTGATTTGATATAGACATTTTGAAGTTGTGTTAGACTTTCCTTTATATCTTGGAATAATATCCCATTCATCATTCTTCATAATCGACTCTTCGTCCATATCATCCTTCCAAGCTTGTTCTTTCATCGCTAATCCATTCTGCTCGGAATTATCATTTGATCCTGCTAGAGGGGAATGGTCCCGTTGACTTCTTTTTACTTTGGTGCCATAGCTCAATTTGATCATTGGTGTCATGGACCATTGCTAAAATAGGTTTTGTATTGAGTCTATAGAGTCCTTTAACTCTAGGTCCCAATGTAAAAGCATCCCTCGTGTGAGATTTCTGAGGCCATGTAAGGACTTTTCCTTTGATGAAGGCTACTCTCATTCCTTTTTCTTCCAAAGAAAAAAAGATACCAAGTTCTTCTTTAGTTCTAGAACATACATCACTTCATGAACAATAACATATTCTCCATAGTCCAAATCAAATTTGATAGCACCAAATCCCTTCACCAGATAAGAAGTGTTATCCCCAAGAATAATCTTCAAACTCGTCTCCCTCTCAACTAGATTTGAGAGGACTTCCTTATACCCAGAGAAGTGTCTAAAATCCCCACTATCTACCAACCAATTATCATATGAATCTGGAGGAGAAGAACTAGAAAAAATTGAAATAAAAATATAGCCAAATTGACTATTAGCTACATTACTTTCAAACCTAGAGTTCCTTGACTTGTTTTGAGGATGAAGAATTTCTTCACGATCTTTCGGAGCATCGATTCTCCTTCTATCATGCCTTCTTCTTCTATCATCTTGTCTTCTTCTAAAATCTCTTCTTCTTCCATCATCATTACTTCTCTTATCATTGTACCTATTGTTGTTGTAACTTCGGTCAAATCTTGGAGCATCTCTCTTTCTCAGACAATCTCGGGCATAGTGAACACACTTGTGACAATTGTAGCATTCAATATCCCTTAATATTATATTATATTCCTTTGACTCATGAGAAGGACTATTTGAACTAGATGGTCTTAACTTTCCCTTTTTCTTCTTGTATTGAGTAACAAATACATTGGACTCTCCTTCTTCATGCTTTTTAATTTTCCCTCTTGAGATCATCCTCGATTCTTCTTAAGTGCATTTTCCAACAAGTTCATCAAATGATAGGAAACCATTGTTATTGCTTATTGTGGTAATGAAATTTTCCCAGATAGGAGGGAGACCTCTAAGGGTTACTAACACCAACTCCTTGTCAAGTACAATTTCCCCAACTCTCTATAATTTATTCTAGGACAAGATATCCTCCTGGTATAAGATTACACAGATTCTCCTTTATTCATCTTCATATATTCGATTTGATATTTCAAGGAGATGATTTCACTCAAATTGTTGACTTCATACATGCGAGCTAGCTTATCATACATATCCTTAAACTTTTTCAAATTTCCAACATATGAAATTAAATGATCTTGTAAACCATCAACTATAATTTTTTTTATTTTAACTCATTTTTCTTGTATTTTCTTTTGGTAGTACTAGGAGCATTTTCAGGGAGCTTAGGAACTTTTCCTTGTATGTACACCAAGAAATCATTGTCATCTGATATAACTTCCAACCTTATCTTCCAAGCACAAAAAATTTATGAGTCTCCCAACTTCTCAATTCTCTTTAAGTATGAGGTAGTCATTTTGATATGTTCAGATAGATTCCTTCAACTTTTTGAAAACTTATTTCTCTAGCTATTGTCTCCTTTGGGCTTGTCCTTTACCTTAGCTCTGATACCATGCTAATTTTACCATTATTCTATGTTGTTTCAATTAGTTTAGCCCAATTCAATTCTTCAATTAGCAATATTTCAATAGCAATTAATTATTTTCATCAATCAATAGTAATTGAAGATAGAACAATAATGCAATGACAATAGGGACAATCAACAACATTAACAAGGGACATTGATTTGATCAAAGACTAAGGAAAAACACCACAAGGGGGAAACCCTTCGAAAATTCTTCTTTTATTATATTGTCTTCAAATGTTTAGCAGAGAATACAATGAGCCAAATCCATAAATAAGAGTCAAAATCAAAGACTTGACTTTTCCAACAAATCAACCAACCAAAAACCAATATGCCAATGATGAAATAGTCAACTCTGGTCAACTATATAAAAATATGCAATTTTGTCCAAATCAACAACACTCAAAGTGTGCCCTAACCAATCAAAATCAATGGTCAGATATGTCCTCCAAGAGTTTAGTCAAAAACCCATAAATTTGGCCTCCACAACTAGTCAAAATTAGCCCAAAATAATCCAAGAAAATCCAGTCAAACTTGGTCAAATGAAAGAGATATTATATAGTCAAGCCTTGTGGTCAACACTAAAGTCAAATCCGGTCAAACAACCTGGATCACCTTGGTTTTTGTTCTAGTCAACTTGGCATCAAGAAATCAAAATTTTCCCAGTCAAATCATGCCAAATGATGAAGTCAAACTTGATCTAATTAAAGTCAAACTTTTGAGCTAAAAATTCAATGCAAAAAATGCCTCCAAGGACCCTTGCAATTGTGAAAAGCAAGATGCCTCAAACCTGTACGAACCTATCAAAATTGAGAGAGAAGAAGACAAGTTGTGATGTGATGTCCAAATGAGCTTGAGGTCACTTGTATCTATAGGCAACTTTGGAGGGGCAATATGTCCTTAAGTTGATCTTGACAATTTGTGTACATGTGGGCTTGACTTCAAAAATACACTTTTCCTTATCCAAATTTAGTGCTTAAAAGGCCAATTTTGGTCCACTCGGAAAGAGGAACCTATTACAATGAATGGAATTTGTCAGTAAGCTTCCAAATTAATAAGAAGTTGAACTGATAGTGTTGTGACTAATCTGTGAATTTGAGATAATTTTAGGGATTATTGAATATTGCAAAAATAAGTATGCTAAACACCAATTTGACTCTTTAAAAAGGCTTCATCTAAGAAAAGGAAATAAGCAAGCAAATGTAAAAGGGTAAAGGAAAGGGATTTTATAAGAATTACTTTTCGTTGAATTGATATCTTTTGGTTTCTAAATTAATGAATGCTTTGCATGGATTCCCAAGCAAGGGCATGGCTAAGGAAGGAAGCATTGAGAGTGAAAATATTACTAGGACTTTTGTAATTCCCACAAAATAAAATGGATATCTTAATTGCCCATGAATTTAAAGATATGCATATATCAATTTTTTCTCTTTGGGATGCTAAAATAATTGTTTGATTCCATTGTGAAATACTTGGAAAGAATGTGATGCACATATAGAATGAAATGATGGTGCTATTTCAATTTATTTGAATTCAAATTGAGTGATAGAATTATCATGGGTGTAATAATTATAGGGCCTCCAAAATGTCATATACTTTCACCTTCATTCCCACTTTATTACCTCATTTCATCACCTTGTCATTACATTAGCTTCCATTTTCATTACCATATGGGTTCATATTTGTATTTTCCAAAGTTATTAGTTTCAAGCATTTAAAGTGAATGTATGATTAAAAGTTAGAAAAATAATATGTATTTACTTATACCTAAAGGTGGAATGAGTTTGGTGACATGTGTAGGTGATTTGGAAGCTTCCAAGACACTCTTATGTGGCGTCCAAGGTTCAATTTCGAATTCTCTTCAAAATTGGAAGGAGATTTGGAATAGGAGTCAAACATATCTCATGGCGAAAAATCATAGATATGTGTCTAATTGGTTGAGACTTTTATGGACCTAAGGAGAGAATGGTGGATCACCATTAATGAGGTGGTTGTTTAATTTTTGTCTAAATAAGATAACATTCTCATTTCAAAGAAAAGAAAAAAGAATTTGTAATGTGAAACTTGTAATATTGGAGAGGTTTAAATCATGGAAGGATATGTAAAGTGAGGATGTAATGAGATAAGTTAGTGATGGGCTTGTAGCATAGAGTTTGAGCTGATAGTTGTATATTCTTCTTTTTGATGTAATTTGTGAATTTATAGAATACATGATGTTCCTTTGATTTTCAACAGAGTGTGCTTTTCCATTCTGCAAGTATGTTTTAGTATAGAATTTCAATTCATGCAAGTATGTTTTAGTATAGCATTTCAATTCATGTAAGTGTGTTTCAATTTTTGCAAAGTGTGCGTAGAATAATGATTTCAATTTCATGCAATATTGCTTTAGATTAATGATTTCAATTTCTGCAAGAGTGCTTATATTAGTTATTTCATTTCTGCAAATGTGTGCTTTAAATTTTTGCAAATGATTTTTACTTCCAAAAGTGTGTGGTGTGATTTATTGCTTTCTATAATAGATTTATTTTTATGTCAATTGTCATTTTTCATTTAATAGATTAAGATTTCTCTTTCGAAATTGGAAATTGATCTCTGGTACATATGGTGCACGTGTGCCTCGCAAGTCCACATACCCCCGGGTTGACAATTTATGTTAAGGAATTTAAGAAATTAAATTACCTCTACAATAATTTTAAGATCACTTTAGGATGTTTTTATTTTTTGCAATAAAGAGATTGTATGTATAAACATTGATAGATGTTTGGCTTATTGAAATTTCAAACTGTAGGTAGAGTGTTGGAATGGGGTGTGAGATAAAAGCCACCATGATATAATAAAACTACTTTTAAGGGAGCCCAACAATATGAATAAAAGTCTCATGCTTATGAGATATGGTTTCTGAATGAAGCAAAGTTGGGACATTGAAATTTCTAATTTGAAATTTTTGAATATATCTCATGGAAACTAAATGTTGTGACAAAAGTTAAACAAGGGAGAATGAATCTTAGTAAAAAGATTGTTTTGGTTGCATGGAATCCCCATGACACTTTGATTACGTCATGGGAGAAATTCATAACTGATACCTTGACTCTAAGACTCCATGAGTAGTGCAGTGGAGCACACCAAACTGATACTTGGCCAAAAGACTCCATTCACAATATAATAGATCCTTCCATACCAACACTTGGCTATAGGACTCTAATTATGAATCCATGTAGGAAATCCCTTGGACATGTAGACTTATTGGAATGGGGATTTCTTGGGCCCGGAAGGGTGAGTAACCAATGGTGACCCATGCAAGAAAATCTTTTGAGAGGTAGATTTCTTGGAATGGAAGAGTTAGTAACTAATGGGAGAAGAAATATGCACCATTTTCATTGGGATGCGAGCATGAGGGGTCATGTTCAGTGAAGACACTGAGATGAACCTGCTACTTATGGAATCAAAGGAAGCAATGAGTAACCATAAATATAAGTATCGGTTTAAACAATTTCTTGTTGAAATTTTAGTGCAAATTGATTTAAAATTATTATGATTAATCTCATAAGAATTGTATGCCTATGATATAGATCAGTTGATGAACTATCCAGAAAGGACAGATGATACTAATTACAAGGAACATTAGAGCGGTGTAGAAGTAACATAGTGGAGCTGAATACCTAAGGGATTAGGCCACTGTGGTGACAAAGGAACCCTGTGATATGCACTAATTTCCATGAGTTATGTTATGAAAAATGTGTTATGTTATTAGAGAAATCTAGAGGGATCCCTTGGTTATAATATTCCATCAATATCAAGACTCTCCTTGTGTAAGGAATCCTTGTCAAGTGATGGATCACCTGAAGGCCTAAAAATGTGGAGAAGGGGATGCTTGAACTTTAAAGGTTTGTGATTTCAAGGAAGTGTTGAAAATGCAACAAGAAAAATCCTGATTCAATTTTTCCTTGAAATAAATTAGGAGAAAAATTATAATTCCACATCACAAGACAACTTGTAAAAGTTAACTAAGTTAATTTGACTTAGTTGGTTCATTTAATTTGAGTTGAGAGTTTAACTTGAGCCTTGTAGAGCCTGTCCTACAATATAAGAACCCTGGTTGAGTTTATTTTGAGTTGTAATTAATTAATTCATTTTAATTGAGTTAAAGTCAGTTAAACTAGTTCCAACTTATTGATGAACTAGTAGGAGGTCTAATAAGGGGGTGTTGCTTCATGGGTTCAACTAGTTAAATGATAATTCAACCATAAATAACTCATGCATGTGAGATCTAAGAGTTTCCTAGTTGAGATTAGAGTTCAAGGCCAATGTACTATCAATTGTATAATCATCCAAATTGTACAGGTGGTGCATGCATTTAAAGGAAGGCCTATGATGGATTGTGCAATTCCAATTGAGGAATTTCCATAATTAATAGGGGCTAATTCCCAAGGAAATAGGGACTTGGGAAAGCATAAAATTGGTTAAGTATTAGCCAAGTCTTGTCTAGGAAGCAGTGAGACCAAAAGAGATAGTGCAAAGATTGTTCGGGCTTGAGCAAAGCATTGTAATCCTCTCATATTTTTTTACTAATGCAATATACAGATAGCAAGGGTTTTTAGTTCTGGCTTTCCCCAGGAAATTATTGTGTAATGTGTTGATAGAATTATTTCTCTTGTATGCTTCATGATTCCTCGATTGATTAATTGTTTTAGTTGATGAATAGAGTATATTCAAATATTTTGTTTTAGCAAATTACATAAGCAATTTGAATCTACAAGGATTTCTACAGGAAGAGGAGACTTGAATAGATTGGTTTTCAAAGATTCATGTACATACTCATTGGGAGAAAGGATGCATTGGTTGTGTACAAGAAGAAAATGAGTTAGATTCATTCCTTGGGGAAGCCTTAAAGGGCAATGAACAACCAAGCAAGAATATGCTAGAATGTCAGACGATCTAGAGTTGACTAGACCATGACTTATGAATGACATGGAAACTAAGGACATGGAATATGTTGTTAATGTAAGAGCTATAATTTTAAGGCTCAATTTTTGTTTTTTTCCTTTGTTTATAGAACACTAAGGATGATGTTCCCTTAAGGGGTTGGGGTTTGTAACATCCCTCATTTTTCCTTTATTTGTATAATGTTAAAAATCTGACTATGCAACACCGACATTAAACCCATACCTGGTTGAGACAATATGTCGTAAACATAAAAATAATTATATTTAATTTAATCAATGACTAGCCTAAATGGATCGATACAAAATTTCAATGTTATGAGGGGGTTTTTTGTTGTGTTCTTTTTCGGTTGCTTGTAGTGTGCTATGTGAAGGCCCATGCCTAACCTCATTTAATTTCCTTAATCCCTCACCCTGACCAAGGAACTACATATGTTTTAAAAAACCTAAAGTAATGAAGGCTCAGGAGTGGGAAGCATGGGTGGAGGAAAGCACCCATCCTTTTCACCTCCTTGTGGAGCGACTGCCTTGAGAATAGAGGAAAGAGGACAACAAAATACTTATGTAGAGTAGACGAAGAATAGGAGGAGTTCCCTATTAGAGGAATGAGGAGGAACAAAAGAGAAAAAAATATGATTTGACAGAGGGAGGAAAAAGGGAGTGGATACGAAGGTACGACTTGGTGAAATAATCATAGAGAGATAGAAAAAGGAGGTACTAGAACGACTAAAGGATAGAATTGGACTAGATGGTCATCAATCCGTGTTTAGGAGTCAGGATTATGATTCCCTACATCTTCTCGTGATGAGGTCACTAGACTATGTGTGTGTATTTAAGCCTAAAGGATCTGTGGGGACCTTGGTGGAGAAATTGAATCACCATGGTGTTTTCCACGAGGCTATGAAACCAAATGGTTCTTTTTACCTAAATATCAAAACATTAGGATTGGGCAATCTGATCCATTGTTGTTCTTTTTGTGAGGTTTTGAAATCACTTGGACAGTGGAATGCAAAGCCCTGTGATTCTTTCCATGAAAAGGTAGTTGTAAAACCACCCTAAGTAGTTAAATCATTCTCTCGGAACTAAGACATAGCTCATCTAACCTTGGGTGAAGCCTTTTGTTATAACTCAGTGAATAAGTGAGTCACTTTGGTTCTTATTATTGGAGAGTAGTTGTGAAACCACAAACACAATTGACTCCTTCTCATGGGTATGTAACTAAGCCTTGGGTGTGAACTTTCCTAATTAGGCATCCCCTCAAGCTTCAGATCTGGCTTAGGGGTGGAGATTTGTATGAAATATTGCAATGTGGATTTCCTATGGTAGGGTGGAGATTTGAAGTTCATGCTTCAGTTTCCAAACACCTATAAACACACATATAAGTGTAAATTATTTATCTATATTATCTTATGGATTGTGATGATTCTTATTATGTTGTGAATGGTGCAAGATCGTGTGTGTTTATGAATGTAAATGAATTCCTAAACTATGAGGCTCACTACTATATTCATGAATAGAATGATATGGTGTGCATCAATAAATGTAATGCATAAGTGGACTATGCTATCCATTTTATGTTCATGGTGAATGTGAAATTATGTGTTTATTTTCGTTTAGTTGATTTCCAAACTCATGAGTATACCTAGCTTAACTTGTATCTACATTGGTTATCCTATTAAAAATTCAGAATTTAGGGATTTAGGCCTTTGGGACCATATCTCTCATAATTTGTTGGTTTGAGTCTCCCCTTTATTACAAAAAAAGCACATAACTAAAAATTTTGGTATTAATCCCTTAAGCCATAAGTTGCCTTAAGGCCTTGGTTGGGCATTGGGTTGTCTCCCTTATTTATTTATAAACCCAACCTAGGCTATTTTAGTTTATATATGCTCATGTTCCTGAGACTGAAAGGTAGTATAAAAATTTTAACATTATTACATGTAGGCAGGGTTGATATTGAGTGGGAACTAATGGAACCATGTCCTAGCAGAACTATGTCATGTGGAAAGTCATCGACCATCAACCATTGGCCATAAGTATTATAATTTAATGATTTAAATAGGTCGATACACCAAGATGAGTACCATTTAAACATGAAAAGGGGAACCTAGAGAGGCCAATTAGATCCTCGATTGATGGATCATTTCTTACCACTCACCACCCATTGTTGAAAGATTTTATGCATTGTAACATGTAACTGACATACCAACAAGGGTTAGTCGATCCAACCACGAGATCCTATTTCCACCCACCACCCATCGCCCACTACCTTGTGATCTAGTGCATTAGCATATAGACAAGTGCACTTTTGGAAAATTGGTCGACCCGACCAAGGTTTTGGCATGGAACCTTGCTACCACCCACCACTCATCACCCATTTCTTATCACTCTATGATTTGGGTATTACAAATGTGCCTATGGGGTGGGGTTAGTCCTGCCATGGTTCCACTATGGGAACCCTTCCCACTGGAGTACCACCCACTACCATTCCTCCTTTATTTAAATTTTAAATGCCATAGATGACATTACAAATAAGAAATCGACTAGCGTGACATGGACCTAGCCTAGCAAGCATAACTATGCTAACTTGTTAGGAACATGTGGAGCATGAGGACATGGCCTCTTTTAACAGGTTAAAATTCAAATGAGTGTAACTTTGATTTGGGGCTCAGATCGATATAAATTTTATGTTACTAGAAAACTCTTGATGAGGTGAACACAATCATAACATCAAAATTAATTTCCACAAACTTTGAAAAGTGAGATTTTTGGTAACCTCATCTTCATAGTAGATATTGGAGACCGAGTTATAAAGTCTAATAGGTAACACCTCTTGTAGCCTAAGAACCCTTAAGGAGATGGAAGGGGAGTGGCTAATAATGTAAGTGGTGTAATTAGGTGAAAAATAAAAAACTTTATGATCACACTAATTATTCTACATAGTAATGTGGTCAAAACTAGTTAGAAAATTACATGTTGCTATAATCATTTGCAAAGTGGTCCAATTATACCATATAATTTGATGTCAATAATTTTTTCTTTTCTCGAGCCTTGGAATAGGTTATACATTTAAAAAATTCTAGCCAAAGAACTATGAGTCAGGCCTAGATGAAGAAATTGCATGTAAACAACATTGACCAAATGTGACTCTTTACACATTCCTCTACAATGTTTAGTAATTATTTTGTTTCTTTTTGTAAAATTCCCCTTCAAACTACCTATGTTATGCATTTTTCTAGACAAATCTGCCATTTGAGGCCTTTCTTTTTATTCATGGACCTTTTCTTGAAAATGTTTCCTAAACTACGTATCATCGCCCTAATGTAGGTTCTACTTGACCAACTTGGGATTTGTTTTTTTTCCATTGTTTGTGGCTTATAAATCCCTATCCATGGAAATGGGTTAATAAACCGATCATAAAGAGCTTCCCTGTCTCTTTCCTACCTTTTCATAACCATTCAAAAGCACTTGTGGTTTAGGTTTAACAAGTAGATAGAAAATCAATGCAACACAACTAGAATGAACAAGAGCACCAAGTCACCAAAAGGGTGAAAATATAATCTGCCACATCCTTTTACAAAATGCATTTAGGAACTACCTTCATTCTTCATTCACGAAATGTGTGTCTATCTCCTATTACAAAATGTTGCAGTTGCTTAAGCTACAAATTATTAAGTCATAGATTATATTACACAACAAATTCAGATACAAGTTTGGATACATGCTTACTCTCCATTAATGGTTACATGCAACATATTTGGAGAAAGGGTTGCATTGTTGGACTGACTCATTTGGCTGACACATGAGAGGAGACATACAATTACCTCTTTCCCAATGAATTATGAAAAATGGAAACCTCATGAAGAAGGAGACCAACCAACAAAGTAGCTTATTGCATGGGAGGGGATGCGTGGCTTTAAACATTGTATCCTTAGATTACCCTCCAATATCTTACCATCATGGCCTCTTCATGTTCATAAACCACTTAATACCTAGTTAAATGGTTGGAGTAGTGTTAATTTTTGTAGAAATTCCTTGTAGATTCAAACTGCTAATTGTAATTTACTAAAATAATAGACTTGAATATACTCTACTCATCAGTGGAAACAATTAAATGATCACGAAATCACGAAGAATATAAGAGAGAGAATTCAATAAACACATAACATAATTATTTCCTAGGGAAAGCCACAACCAAAATCCCTTGTTATCTATATATTGCATTAGTCGGAAAATATGAGAAGATTACAATGTTTTACTCAAGCTCGAGCAACCTCTGCACGATCTCTATATGTCTCATAGCTTCCTAGATAAGCCCAAGCCAATACTTAACCAAATTTGATCTTTCCCAAGTCCCTATTTCTTTGCGTTGTTTCCTTGGGAATTAGCCCTATTAATTAGTGAAATTACTCAATATGAGTCGCACAATCCTCATAGGCATTCCTCTCATTGCATATAACACTTGTACAATTCAGATGATTATACAACTGATAGTACACTGTCCCTGAACTCCAATCTCAATTGGGTAACTCTCAGATCTATCAGACATGCGTTATTTATGAGTGAATCATCAATTAGCTAGTTGAACACATGAAGCAGCACCCCATTGTCTGACCTCCTACCATTTCCTTCAATAGTTTGAACTAGTTTTACTGACTTTAACTCAGTTAAATTGAATTAATTAATTACAACTCAAAATAAACTCAACTAGGGATCTTATAATGTAGGAGACACTCCACATGACTTAAGTTAGACCTTAAACTCGAATTAACTGAGACAACTAAGTTAGTTTAACTTAGTTAACTCGTACAAGTTATCTTGTGATGTGGAAATCCAATTTTATTCCTAATTTAATTCAAGGAAAAAATTAAATTAATATTTTCTTCTTGCATTTTCAACACTCCCTTTCAACAAGAAAAGGATTATCATATACACCAATATTTCCTCTATGGAACTCAAATTTTCCTCTTGACAGTGCCTTAGTCAAGATGTCTACATCTTGCTCCTCTGTAGGAATTTACTCCAACAACATGATTCTCCTTTGCATACAATCTCATAGATGGTGATACTAGATGTCGATATGCTTGGACCGATCATGAAAAATTGGATTCTCAGATAGTTTGATACAAATTTGATCATCATAGTAAATCACTGTAGGATCCATGCGCTGACCAAATAACCCAACAAGGATCTTCCTCATCCAGATAGCCTCACAAGCTACTTGACTAGAAGCCATGTGCTCTACTTTTGTCAAATTGAGTGCAACTAATCCCTACTTCCCGTTTTACCAAGAAATTGTTGCTAACCCAATACCGAAGATTCCCCCTGATGTGCTCTTCTTGATTGATGGACTCCTTGCCCAATCTACATATGTGAATCGTTGCAAGTTCACTCCCTCCGTCCTTTTGTACCAAAGACCAAACATCTCAATACATGTTTAGCTACCTTCCAATAGAGTTTGGTTGTCTTAACCATTACATGACTAAGTTGGTTAACTATAAAACATATGTCTACTCATGTGTTCACCAAATATATAAGTGAAACCACAAGCTGCCTGTCCATAGTAGCCTCCACTACTTCACCTGAAGTAGCATCTTCCTTCCTCCAATTTCCTTCTAGAGGAGTCTCCATGGGTTTGCTACTCTCCATGTGGAACTTCTTTAGTATCTTGTTGGCATACTTGCCCTGAGAGACAAAATGTTCATCATCTCCTTGCCATACTTCCATACCAAGAAAATAATGCATGAGCTTCGAGTCCTTCATCTCGAATTCTCTTGCAAGATCCTCTTTGCAAGATTTTATCGGCTTCTCATCACCTATTAGAATTAAATCATGGACATATAATACTATAATCAATAATTTACCTTCAACCATAATATGGTAAAGGTTTTCATTCGCTTTGTTTTTGGTGAAGCCCAGCCTGGTGAAATAGATTTAAATCCTGGTGTACCAAACATGGGGTGCTTGTTTCAATCCATACAACGATCACTTGATTCTGCACACGTGCGACTCTCTGTTGAAGGTCTCAAATCATTCTGGCTTCTCAATGTACACATATTCCTCAATCACTCTGTTAGTAATGTTTCCTTCACATCCATCTGATGTATCTTCCATCCCATCTGCGCTGAAAGCATTATAATAGATCTTATTTAAAAGTACCTTGCTACTTGGGAAAATTTCTCCTCGTAATCAATTCCCTCCACCTGAGAGAACCCTCTAGCCATAAATATGACCTTGTGTTTCTCCACACTCCCATTTGGTTCTTGCTTTACCTTGTAAAGCCATCTGGAACTCACCACTGACTTGTCTGATGGTTTTGATACCACTTTCCAAACACTATTTATGATAATGGAGTCATAATCCTCTACCATGGCATCAACCCATACTGATTTTTTCACTACTTCCTCGAATGAGTATGGCTAAATCTCTACACTCTCTCTCGTCAGAGCGATGTAGTCAGTGTATCAATTTGGTGACCTCTTCTACATGCGCTATGATGTGGCCTCTCCCACATCCTCTCTAGCATCATTCATCCATCTGTTAACCTCTCTGGTGTGATTCCTTCCATCTTTAGAAGTATATGCATGAGTGAGTGCTTCCACTCTCTTCTCCTCTGCATGTGGTTGCTCCACATCATCCCGAGGTTCTTCCTTTGGAGCTAAAATCTCTTCATCTGCATGCAACTGAAGCTCCCTATCAAGGGAACATCTCATGGCCTTCTCTTCATGCAAATTCACATCTCTACGAACCATTGAAATCCTGTGAGATGGAAAGTACACACGATATTTCTGAGGTGTATCAATGTAACCCACAAATATGCCCAACTCAGTTGTTGGCTCTAGCTTTTTCCTTGCATCCTTGGTAACATGACAATAAATTGATGAACCAAAGATCTTGAAGTGTGTCACATATGGTTTCTTACCTAAAAAAGCTTCTTTTAGTGTACTCATCCCAAAAATCTGATGAGGACTCTTGTTCTGCACATATACAGTTATGTTGCATGCTTCAGCCCACAAGTGGGACAGTAGTCCTTGATCATATAGCATCGCCCGTGTAGCTCCCACAATACTTTTTTTCTTCCTTTCAGCAACCCGATTCCATTGTGGGTTATGGGGTTCTATTAAATCTCATCGAATGCCTTTTGATGCACATAAGTTTTTGAATTCATTTGACACATATTATTCATCATTATTGCTCCTGAGAGCCTTCACTTTCCTTCCATTGTCTTTCTCAACAAGTGCTTTAAATTCAAAAAATTTAGAGAACTACTAATATTTCTTCTACATGAATAAAATATAGCACTTACATGAGAAATCATCTAGCAATATAACATAATACATGTGCTTGGCCGTCGAGGCTATCGGGAATGGTCCACATACATCTGCATGAACTCTTTCAAAGATCGTTTGCGCTCAACTATCCTTATCATGAAAGGTGGATTTGGTGTACGTCCCCAATGTATACCCTTTGCATGTATCTCTTTGATCTAGTGCACCCTTGGGAAGTCCTATAGAAATATGTTGCATGATCTTCAAAGCTCTATGGTGCAAGTGACCCAATATTTTATGCCACAATTCATGGATGTCTCGACTTTGCACCTTCTCTTCTTTTGTGCTCAAGGCTGCACAATATTCTACATCCAATTTGTAGAGGTTGTTCACCCAAACTCGAATCTTCTTTACTTGTCCTGAGGCTATGCAATGAAGGAAACCATTTCCTTTGCTAAATATCACATCATAGCCACGATCCTCCAACATAGCAACTGAAACTAAATTCTTCTTTAGACCCAAAACATACATGACATCTTTTAATGTGAGAGGATAACCAAACTCCCTCTGAAAAGTAACAGTATCAATGTCGGTCACTCTATACCTTCGATCATCTCCCATTTCGATGTGCATTTGGAGGTCCTTCTCCTCCAAGTCATTGAAGAATTATTTGTTTTTGGTCATACGGAATGAGGCTCCACTATTCAGATACTACACACTACCCATGACTGATGTCACCATACAAGCAATGAGGGAGAAATTGAACTTGAATTGTGAAGCAAGAGCTTCACCTTCTGATCCTCCTAAGGGATTCTTTCCAACCTTATTGTGTGGAAACTTCGTGTCATAGTGCCCCAACTCGTGAAAATGAAAACATTTAATCTTTAATGAGTCCTTCTTCTTTGCTCCCTAACTAGAATCTAATTTGGAATGAGATGACTTCCCTTTCCCTTTCTTTATCTTTCCATCCAAGGCACAATTATCCTCATCATCATGCTTAGACGAGGATCCATCTATGGTGTTCCACCAAATCTCTTCTTGCAGCAAGTTGGACAACAAATTCTCCCACTCGAGTAGCTTCTCCCTCCCATTTATCAAATCCTGGTAGTTGTGCCAGCTCTTGGGAAGGCCTAGAAGTGCTAGGATGACTAGATCATCTTCAACAGTTGTAACACCAACACTTCCAAGCTCATCTCGACATTGGGTGAACTTGGTCAAGTACTTTGGTATTGTGTCGCCCTTCTCCATCTTGATTTTCTTGAGCTTGTCCTTCATTGCTAGCTTCATGTGGTCAATGCTATTATGAAATAGGTTTGTCAAGGCCTTGCACATTTCTTATAGAGTCTCCTTCCCTTGGAGGTTCGAGACAATATGATCTCAAACTCCTTCTAGTATGATCCTACTCACCTTTGCAACACATTTCCTCCACTTAACCAGATCCTAAGCATCAGTTGTTGGAGGCTTAGGAATATCTTTGTCGATGAATTCCTTCATCCCGTTGTCTTCCAACACTAGCTCCATCATCTCCTTCCAAGAAATATAGTTTGAACTACCCTCAAGGGAATATTTGAGTCTCAATTTGTAGAACGACATCTGGCTGGCTTAGAAGAATGGTACTGCAAATTCGATTTTACCTACAAAATACAAACTCGTATTCTCCTCTTCTAGAGTGATTTATGCTATGATACCATGTAGAGATTCCTTGTAGATTCAAACTGCTAATTGTAATTTACTAAAATAATAGACTTGAATCTACTCTACTCATAAGCGAAAATAATTAAACGATAATGAAATCACGAAGCATACAAGAGAAAGAATTAAATTGACACATTACATAATGATTTCTTGGGGAAAACCATAGCTAAAAACCCCTGCTATCTATATATTTCATTATTAAGAAAATATTAGAAGATTACAATTCTTTGCTCAAGCCCGAGCAACCTATGCACTATCTCTCTCTGTCTCACAACTTCTAGACAAGCCCAGGCCAATACTTAACCAAATTTTGGCTTGTCCATGTCCCTATTTCCTTGTGCTATTTCCTTGGGAATTAGCCCCCTATTGATTAGGGAAATTCCTCAATGTGAATCACGCAATCCTCATAGTCCTTCCTCTGACTACATGCACCACCTATACAATTCAGATGATTATACAATCGATAGTACACTGTCTTTGAACTCCAATCTCAACTAGGTAACCCTTAGATCTGACATGCATGAGTTATTAATGAGTGAATCATCAGTTAACTAGTTAAACACATGAAGTCGCACCCCACTATGACCTCCTACTAGTTCCTCCATCAATTGGAACTAGTTTAACTGACTTTAGATGAGTTTTAATTAATTACAACTCTAAATAAACTCAACCAGGGATCCTATAATGTAGGAGATACTATACATGACTCAAGTTAGACCCTCAACTCAAACTAACTGAGCCAACTAAGTCAATTTAACTTATTTAACTCGTACAAGTTGTCTTGTGATGTGGAATTACAATTTTATTCCTAATTTAATTCAAGGACAAAATTAAATTAGGATTTTCTTGTTGCATTTTCAATAATTTTGCAATCCCTAAAAAAAAAAAACATGAAGAAAATTGGCTACATAATGCTTTGAGTTTGCATTTTCATTATAGTTATAATATCCTTCCCTCCACTATACGTAATTAACAACAATGCTCCATTTGAAACAAAACACAAGGATGGTAACTAACAACAACATTCCATTTGAATCATTTGTATTTCTTGCTCAAAGAATCACCTTCCCTCCATTCTATGTAATTAACAATGATATTCTATTTGAAACAAAACACAAGGCCATTATTATCTTATACCATTTAAATGGTTTAAACTTTTGTAGTAGCATGGGAATACTAATTCGTTCTCTCTTTATGATATTTTATTAATTAATTATCATATATTTTTAAATGATGTTAGGGACTATCTGCATCATAGCTTATCCTTTTTTTTCAAGTGATGGATTGCACACCTATAGCCCTAAAAAGATTGATAAAGGAACCTTGCTAGCCAAAAAACGTTCATATATGACACTTTAAACATGAAACTCATTAATGTAAGAGAAACTATTTGTTCAATTATGCCTCACAAAGAGATAGAAGTCATTTATTTGTAATGGAAGTAGGTACTAGCCCTACAGAGCATGGTAAACACACCAAGATATAATAAATTAGTATTATGGATATCTAACAACATGATCAACACATTACTTATATGACCTAACTAAACCCTGTGGACCTATAATACCTAATAAGAAGATTATATTATGTGTTTTACTTATTGTATGTTGTGCTATCGAACAACATGATCAACACATTACTTTTATGACCTAACTAAACCCTGTGGACCTATAATACCTAATAAGAAGATTATATTATGTGTTTTACTTATTGTATGTTGTGCCAAGGGACATGACGTTACCCTCCCCTCTTGAATCTTTTGTCCTCAAAGAGTGAGCACATGTATATGTTGAGAAAGTTTTGTATTTCCTGTGTGGCTTCTTCATTAAGTAGGCTTTTCCATTTAAGATTGCACTATGTATTTTCTGCGTTTCAATATGGTTTCATCTCAGTGGATAATATTTCTTATATTTTTATGATGGTATGCCCATTTTCATTAGTGATTGGTAGTTTTACTTAAGTACCATGTTTTCATTGATTTTCCTCTAGAGACATGGAAAAACCATCCTGTAGTTTTCTTGACTTATTATGGAGATGGAGAGCATAAATACCAATGAAATTTTTCCTAATTTGAAAGGAGTTATAATATTAGTTTTCTAGACTTATTATGGAGATGGAGAGCATAAATACCAATGGATTTTTTCCTAATGTGAAAGGAGCCATAATATTAGTTTCCTTTCCTTATTATGAAGATGGATAACATAAATACCAATGGATTTGTCCTAATGTGAAAGGAGCAATAATATTTTGGTTTCAAGTTTCTCTTCTTTCCATACACAAATTCTTTTAAAGTATGCCCTTAAGGGCATTTTATTATATGATATATTTCTTGTCCTTTCTTGCATATCTTATGCATGGTTGCGATTTTTATTTGATGTACACTACCATTCACAAACTATGTGTGATCAAATTTTTAGATCTAATGGTACACCATACTTTACGAAAGTTTATTTGAAATTCTAAGCCCCATGGACATAGTAGGTAGATTTGTAGAGTGCTTAATAATTGAGGGACTAGAATTAGTTTATGAATCTAATCCTCAAGAAAATGCTTCTTTTAGAACATAATAATTTCAAACCTAAGCCCAATCCCATCCTCAACTTTCACTTTGAATCACTTGTACATTTGGATATCCCTTTTAAAAGGGACATTGATCTTTTGAGCCAAGATCTTTAAAAGGGAGCACCCCCACCCACTCCATAATAGTGCGCTGGGAAAGGAAGTAACTCCATAGGAAGGGAGCATACCTTGATAAATGTTTTTATAGTAACATAAATTATTTAGAAAAAATTAGTAACAACTATTAAGAATACAATGAAGGGTTATAATGCACATTAGACATTTTGGAAGTGGCCAAAGAACCTCAACCAATGGTCACCAAGGGATGGAAAACAATGGATCATACATTTAAACCTAAAGCAACATTAATAAAAGATAATGACAAGTGGAAAGGAATCCAAAAGAGACATATCCTTGGGAATCCAAAGGTTACTCTTTTGGTAAAAAAGATTCATAGAAAAGTTTTCCCTCAACCCTCTTTCAAATTAAAAAGTTTTTTCTTTATAGGAGTTAGCTAATTTTATTTAGAGAATTCACATGTATTATGTTTATTATCTCCTTTATAATCATTTCACCAAATTTATAAATAGTTTTAAACTCAAACACAAACCTCCCCATCTTTTCGAATGAAGAGTTGATGTCAAAAATAAAAACCTTTTGAAAATTTAAAATCACATTATGGAATAAAGCCAACCATTCCTTTAATCCAAATCACAATCAGTTAAAAGAAAAAAGAAAAAAAAAGAATAATATTCATCTTCTTAGTTAATGATTGATTGTGAAGTGTGTTGACTATCAATATAATAATAATAACTATTAAACACCAAATTGGTATATAAGACATCTTTATTTATAGGATAAGAGACATGCCTCCTAGTTTATGATTGACTGAGAAATATATTGACTAACAATATAATAATAATAATAATCTAATTTTAAGTTACCACTAAATCAAACAGCAAAATAATATATAAAAATCCTTATTTATAAAACCAAAAAAATATAGCAATTTGATTTTTATATAGAAATAAACCTACTCTCACTCCTTTTAGATTTAAAAATATAAACTTCAAAAAAAATTAAACCCACTCAAACTCTCCTCATACATGAATAAACTAAGTTTTTAATTTACGAAGCTCGGAATTATTTACATGTAAAAATCAAAGACCTTGGGAGACGGCAAGAGCTAACAGGTATACTATAGGGCATTAAATGCCCGGCTACATGCCCGGCTACATGCGCCTCCATTAGCTCTTTAACACGCCCACACGTATTTTTTATTTATCTATCACCGCGCACGCGTGGCGCATGTAACCGGGCATTTAATGCCCTATAGTATGCCGATTAGGTCTTGCCTCGGGAGACTCACACATCTTTTTGCTTTACAAGACATTAAAAATGATTTAATGCTACCAACTTTGTCCTCTATTAATAATCATTTAGACGCGTGGAAGATTGGGCTGCGTAAGTTTCACTCCATCAGTGTCGGCAATGGGTGTAACCCACGATTATCCATCATGAAGTGGGCCCACATACACATAAGCTAACCGTATTGGAGGCCCCATGTGACCAAGTATGAATGTTACAACTTTTATTGATTATGACACGGACGATAAATTGAAGTACCGCAATCTTCGTCCACATCATGGAGTTGGTAACGAACAATTATCCATCATGGAGTGGGTCCACATACACGTCATGTCAGCTGACTGTATCTGATTGCCAATTAACCAAATGCCCATGTGAGCAAAGTTTTAAGTATCATTATTACATCTTTTATTGATTATGACACATGAGCAAATGCTTTATGTAATTAACTTAATAGTGCTTGATTCTTTTTTCACAGGTATATCCTATATCAATTTGTTTTTTTGTTTATATGATATATTTTATGAAAAGGTTAAGTATTATATTTAAATTATTAAATTTAATAAAATGTATTTAATGTATTAATGATAAATCAAGATTAATTTTAATTTTAATTTTGTATTTCATGAAAACCAACTAATTGAACAGAAGCCATAACAACTATCCATACAAAAGTCATACAACAAATTTACAAATTTGCATAGTGGTATGAAGATATAACCTACATCAAAAATCATACAACAAATTTGTAGAGTGGTATGGAGTTATAACATACATCATATTCCTACATTTGTATGGAGAAGTATATTGTAATATCCCAAGGAAGAAGCCAATTAACTTAATAATTGTAATTAAATTATAAAAGAATTATAATGTGTTTTTTATTTAATTAAGTTACTTTACTATTAAAAAGTGATTTATGGTATTTTGGTCGCTCAATATTTTGATCATGGTAATGGTAATGGGAGAAGAAAATTTATGAAAAGGAGAATGAGAGTTATTGGGGGTATGATTGGATATTTGATATTTTGTTAATTGCTTCAAGAGTTTTTGTAGCTGGAAAACTCCTCATTGTATTTCTTGGTTTTGATATTAAGAGACACATTCTAGTTGGCGATTAGTTTCAGTGGTGAAAGATTCTACCCTATCTAGTCAAGAAGAAGAACCACTCCATGTTCTTTATTCGTGTTCGTCACAAGAAAGGAGGAGGTCATGCTCTATCATAGCACATCATTGGAGGAGCCAAGGTTTTCCAGTTAATTTCATTCTCTTTTTTTGCAACTTATTAATGTTATCTATTGTTAGTATTAAATAAATAAAATTAGTTAGGGTTTGCAATATTTTCTTGCCAATTTTCTGGGTTGAAATTGTATGATTTATTTAAGCATTGGCCATTTTATTGCACAAATTATTATGTTTCTGGTATTTTTTCATGGTGTAATCCATTGGGGAGATTTTTTAGGAAAATTTGATCAATTAAATAATTAGGATTAATACATACAACAAACATAAATTCATCTTAACTCTAAATTTATCAAGTGTCAAGAAGGATCAAATATCTTGAGGTTCAAACATCTTTTAGAGTGCAAAAATTGAGAAAGGTTTGCACCTCAAGTGATTTTATCCCTCTTGATGGATCAAATAATAAGATGGATTGATATTTTTTCTTTGTGCTTATGTGTAACCACATGGGCCCATGTATCAACTCTATGTGGAACATGAAAGGAATTGCACATCTCTTCCATTTTCAATTTATTTGCATAACATATATATTGTTGGTGTTGAAATATTTTATTTACAATCCACATTGTTGACATTAAATTGTTTTTTTATTATTAATATATTTTTAAATGCACACCTCTTTCTTATTGGGAAGTCTTTCTCTATATATGATATTGAAATATTTTACTTATCCCTGCACATTACAATATTCATATGGTCCATATTGTTTTTTTATTATTATTAACATTTTAAAATGTTACATTTCAACTTCATATTAAGAATTGAATAAATTTCACATATTGTTGATATCACAATATATTAGTTGACATGAATATTCAAATATTTTATTTAAGACTTACATTGAAATATTTTTAAAAACCAAAAGAATTATACATTTTCCTCATATTTTAGGAAGTAAAAATATAAGATTTTATTTTGCTTTAATTAATTTATCTTTTGTATAAAGTTGATATAAAATTATGCTACTTAATGTGGACATCAAGATATTTTATTAAAGGTGGAGAGTGAAATATTTTTGTTGTTATTATTATTATTATGATTATTATTAAATACTACATGTCTACTCTATCTTAAGCATGAAAGAAATTATACATCTCCTTCATATTGAGTTGTAATATCAACAATGAATGAAGCACACAATGAGAGTGAAATTATTAATTTATATTCCTTTAAATTAAAACTAGTATATTTATTTTTATTGTTGATTATCGTTGACATTATTTTTTTAGTGAATATTTTATTTTTATTCTAAAACAAATATGTGTCAATTTTAGGTTAAGCATTGTGGGAATTACATGTTTCCCTCATTTTGGGTTGTAGAATGCACCTCTTGATGTAACAATGAATGAAGCACGTGATAGTGAAATTGATGTTTTATAATCCTTTTAATTAAAACTAACCAAATATGTCGGTTGTGCATCTCAAACATCTATTTATTGATCTAAATAATAGACTAGTCTTCCATAAATCTTTCTCATCCTGTTGATGAACCACTGTTGCTGGTTCAAAACTCGATCATAACAACAAACCAAATGCGAGATGAATCCGGAAGATGATTTACACAAGTATATTGCAGAAACCTGAAATATGAAATATTTTTGAGTGATAAATTATTGAGAACATTAGGCCCCATCACCATGGATTTTATAGAATTATATATGATTTTCCAAAAAGGTGGTCATTCATACACTCTCAAAGGTATCAAAACAAGCTCTTTAGAAATACTCAACACCCACTACATGGAAAATCTCTCCAAAAAGGGCCATTCTTGCATTTTTTCACAATTCCATGTTATTCAAGATTTTGAGGCTACTTCTTAACCAATTCATTTGAACTCACAATTAGTTTTAGATAAACATCAACAAGTGTTTGAAACTTCCTCGAGGCTTCCCAACCTTACGAGGTGACCTTGAACATAATATCCCAATACTTTTAAGTACACACCACCTAATTTGTGCTCATATTTCCATCATAGTGGGATATTATGATCATGATCACCATGTTATTCCCAAAAAATTTAAATTAGAAACATACTCTATGCGTTTTTGGCAGTTGGTGTCCTTCATGCTAGTACCAACCCTTATTCCTCCCTAAACATTACAGTTCTTGAAAAATAAGGCACTTGGTTCATGTGTGCCAACTTTTGAGTTATTAACAATTTGACCATCAATGATAATTTACCATTCTAGTCATTGTTGATTTCTTAAATGAGTTACATGGTACTCAATTCTTCACCATCGATGCCAATTCTTCACCAAACTTGATTCCACTATAGTTATCACCAAATTATCATTAGCAAGTAGGTATTCCAAACATTGATTTTTCACTCATGAAGGTCATTATCGATTGTAGTGATGTCTTTTGGTCTCTAAAATGTGACTTCCACTTTCAAAGCCTCATGAGAAAAATATTTTGATCCCTTTTATGACATTTACTCCTATTCTTCTTTGATGACATCTTAGTCTACAACAAAACTTGAGTGGCACATGTGGTACATGTGGGTCAAGTCTTACAATTCCTCTGTCATCACCATCTATTCCTCAAACATTCTAAATGTGATTTTAGTGTCTTAGAAGTGGAATTTTTAGGACATGTGGTGGTTGAGAAGTATCTATGTATTGATCCTAATAAAATTGAGGCAATGAAGGGTTGGCCTCACCCTAAGACGTCAAAATTTTATGTGAATTTCTTTGCCTTACATATGGCCACCAAGATTGTGTGTAGGAGTATTGTAAAGTTGCAACTCCTCTCACAACGTTGCTAAAAAATAATGCCTTCTAATGGAATGAGAAGGTTCAACATGATTTTTAGGTTCTATGAAATGATATGTAATACCATAATATTAGCTGTGCTTAAATTGAATAAGAATTTTTCGTTGGAATGTGATGCATCCAAAAAAGGAATCAGGTAATTTTAATGTAAGAGGGACACTTGTTATCCTTCACTAGTAAGAAATTACGTGATAGAAACTGAGAAAATCCACATAAGAAAGGGACTGTTGGATATTGTTCATGCAATTGATATGTGGCATCATTTCTAAATTAAAAATGCAACATCATAGCTTGAAATATTTATTGAAACAAACGTTTTCCTCCCTAGAGTAGCAAAAGTGGGTCACTAAAATGTTAGGTTATGAGTATGATCTTATTTATAAGAAGGAAATGGAAAATTGGGTGGTTGATGCTCTCTCCAGGAAGTATGAAGAGGAAGGTTACATTTTTGCATTAACTTTCCTAGTGCCAAATTGGTACCTTCAAGTAGTGCATGGAGAATGATCAACAAATGCCAAGATTGTGCATGCGATCCACTAGTTACAAGGCAAACCACTTGCAGATTTGGGATACACGTGGTAAAATGATGAGTTCTTCTTTAGAAAGCATATATTTTTTTGTTTTATGATTCAACACTAAAATCAAGTGTTATTTGAATTACACACATCTACCATAATACATAATTATATGTCTCAAAAAACATATGCCTAGATTAAGTGTTCATTCTTTGGGAAGGCATGAAGATGGACGTCCCTAACAACTATATGGCTAAATTTCATAATTGCTTATGGCACAAGATGGTAGAACAATAACAAACTTTACACATTCTAGCCACCATGTGTATTGAGATTTCTATGGATTTTAGGGGTTACTTGAATCAAGGAAGAAATCAATGATTGTGGTATTTTTGTATTACCTTCTTAAATATGTTTACTTTTGTGCCTTAAAAATCCCATTTAGGGACTCCAAATTAGCACAGGTATTCATGGACAATATTTTAAACTCCATGGCATCCCTAAATCAATTATGATTGATCATGACACCACCTTCACTAATAATTAATGATAAGAGTTATTTCATCTTCAATGTACCTAATTAATCTCAACATAACGTATCACTCAAAACACATGTCTAGGTAACAACAATTAAGAAGTTTTTAGAATATTACTTACATTGTTTTGTGTTGGAATGACCAACCCAATGGGTCTAATAGTTACCCCTGACTAAATGGTGGTATAATAAACCTAATGTGTTACTACTCAAATGATCCACTATGTGGCGATCTATGGACAACAATGGTTTTTGATGATCTCATACTTACCATGCCTCTCTAAGGTTGGGACATGGACAAAACCCTAATGACCCATGTTGGTGTTTGTCATACCCTCAAGTATAATTTGGTTTTGGATTAGAACTACATGAACCAATAAGTTGATAAACATTGCTCTGAATGCCACTTTGAAGGAGAGGATTAGGTGTTCCTGTGTCTCTAGCTATATAAATAGAGAGTCACTAGAAGTTAGCACATAAACTTTATAAACCATATACTATACACAAATTTATAGGCCCAATGGATTACAAATTGACGTCACCTAGTCATTCTAAGCTTCACCTAGTCTTTCATACATGTCATAATTGGGTCCAATTGCATAGTTTAAACCAACCTTCTTGAACTAGATGGGACAATTCCATTTGGTTGTAGCCTAAGGCTGTTTTGGTTAAACTTAAGCAGTCACTTTTCCACCACACTATCTAAGAAGTTTTAATCCAATGGAAGGATAAAAATCCCCTAGATGCTACATGGGAATCAATATATATTTTCCACCAAATTCATCATCTCCAACCATGAGGAAAACACTACTTTGTAAAGGGGAGGACTTGTTAGGGTCCCACCTTAACTCCCCTATTTAGGAGAATAGGTTATTACTTAACATGTTTGTAACATGTTTATTAAATAATGTTCATGATGTAGCAAATTGTGAAATCAATAAATGTAAGTTGGCTTCATGAATGGAGTATAACTAGGTGGCTAGGGTTTTTCTTAGTTAGAGACTATATATGTTTTGTAGTGTCTACAACCACCCTCCAAATTTTTTCCTTAGCTTCGTTTTGGAGCCTCCCTTCCAACTTTTCACAGCAGCTTGCCTTGCTTCGTCAAGTTCACAAGCTTCAGTGTTTTGCTTGCACAAAGGTAGCCTGTCGATCATAGCTTGATCCATTCCCCTCATAAGTTGTTCACCCGGACTTGGTCTAGCTGCAAGCTGAGCATATTCTCCAAGGAAATTACGCATTTCTGGAGGGAAATCAAGCTTCCCTCCAGAAATTGCGCAATCTTGTCTGGCAGCCTGTTGGGATCCAAGATTGCGCAATTCTGCCGGTCAACACTCCTAGCAGGAATTGTGCAATTTTCGCTAGCACGGCTGCTCAGCACAGAATTTTCACAAATCTGGGTAGCAGTCAGCTTCACTCCCCAAAAATTGTGCAAATCTCCAGGGCATCGAGCCCAGCTCCCAGCCAGAAATGTGCATTTTCTCCAAGTAGTCGAGTAGTCTCTTGCATGTGTAGGTGTGTTGACCAGTTCCCTCCAGGACCAATCAAAACTGACTTGCATGCATGGGCTGCTTCTCCCAAGGCAGCATGCAAAAGCATCCCTTGTTTCAGGGATCTATGTTTAGCAGTTAGAGGTTACATGCAAGGATCATTTTAGAAACCTCCCACCAAGTGTCGCTTTCCCTAGATTTGTGGCATGCATGTCACAACCTTGATGTTATCAAAACTCATCGACCAGATGCTGCAAAGCTCATTCCTCACATCAACCTTGCAACTCTCACATCCCACATCACATCTAGGAGTTGTCGGCACACTCAGCTCAACTGTTTTTGGGTACGCCCGCTTTCCATGCCTTTTGTTGCATTTTTGTCACTTTTTGTGTTTTCACTTGTGTGAGTACTGTTTGCTCGATTTCTTTGAATTCTTGCTATCATTCACATGTATACTAGATTGTCCTAGTATTGTTTCAGTTTTCGTTGCTATCTCACTGTTGTCACATGCATGAAACTATTTTTCACGAACGGTCGCTAATTCGGTGACTTGCCTCACCCACATGCATGTTGTTCCGTTTTCTGAATCTGTCATTCGCCATTTGCATGCATGATCATTCACTTATGCTTACACTCAATATTACCATGCATTCGGACTCACATTCACTTTCAGTTGCCTGTTGGCGAGTTTGGGTAGCCTTGGCCTAGGCTCAGCCTCACTAAGAGCCTCACCAAGACAACATTGCACAATCCTGAGAGGGAAGGCTCTATCTTCCTCATAGGAAATGCACATTTCTACTCAGTGACTCTCCTCCAGGACTATTTTGTGCATTTCTGAAGGACAACGACTGCTAGCCCAGAAAATTGTGTAATGCAGTCACTAAGCCTGCAACCATTGCCAGCTGATATTGTGAATTACGTAATTCCAACAGTCAGCAGCCAGACTCGACTGTGCATTGCATCGTTCCAGTAGTCAGTTAGTCTCCCAGTAGCCCAGAATGTGCCTTGCGTAGTCTTGGCAGTCAGTCTCCTGACCTCCCAACCGAAATTATGCAAACTTCACGATCTGTCACACATGTATGTTGCAATTCAGTTCTCAAGTTCATTTTGGTTTTCGACTGACATATTGCTTGCCATGAGTGTTCCCATGTCTCCAGGTACTGCAGGTGTTCATATACCTCTCAGCAGTGCATGTATAATGGTTTCCAAGAGGGCAGAGTTGAAGACACTGTTCAAAGCACACCTAGAGATGCAGTCGATCAAATGTCTATGATATTGCCTACTCACGAAGACATCAAGTTGTTCGTAGACAAGACCATCAAGATATCACAGTGAGCAACATCATGAACAACAACTAAAGGTAGCATACCAAATGCAGCGAACACATTAAACGCAACAAACGCAATGAATGCAGTAAATGCAATGAATGCAAGAGGAAGGTTGTTGACAACACAGAGGCAAAACAAAGTTGCAAGATCAAGCACATCTAATGATGATGAAAGCAACTTTGGAGACTCAGGCTATGAGGTGACGACGTGAAATGAAGATTGCACGAAGATATAGAATGGAACAAAGAAGGAGTTGCATGTGCTGAAGTAGCAACTCAAGGAAGAACATGAAGTTGCACAGATAAATGAATGAGTTGCAACAGGAATAGGAACAAAAGTGGGCGCAACATGCAGTCACGGATGAAACTGTGCCCATACAAGTTAAAGATTTATCCCAGCAGTTGGCATAGAGTAGACATGGTGAGAAGTGTTGTTGATCACATGCAAGGGATTCAATAGCATGCATGTCATTTGCACACGCATGCAATCCAACCCATTTAGCACACTCACCAAGGGAAAGACAAGAAGCAAGTCCAACTGAAGCTAAACATGTACTTCAGCAAGTTGATGCGCATGACCACCAACACACACTTGAAGATTAGCATAGACATTATGCATCAGTGTGTGTCGTTTCAGCCGCACCCAAGAAGACCATGCACATGTTAGTAGACAAGTTGGGTGAAGGAGTTGAACCAATGCACTGGATGCAACGTAGGCAAGAGTTCACTTCAGAAAGATGTCACCATGGGGTGCATGCACATCATCACGGACGACCAAGTTTGGCATCAACTCATCGCCTTCACCATCACAAGAATGTCAAAGAGTTGGTCTCATCACAACGGACCAAGTGTTAGTGATGTCTTGCATGGCTTTCTCAAGCCACTTTGTCTCACATGAGTACATGTGCATTGTAATGTTGAGTCATGTCAAGTGTAAGTCAAGTGTCAATAGTCAGATGTAACAGTCATAGAGTAGGTAAAGAGTCATGAGGGTAGTTGAAATGTCACAAAGGGGAATGTCAAGGGTCACCCCACCCTTTGCTATAAATAGTCCCTCATAACACATTGTATGGGCTTTTGGTCATTGTAACGCACCTTGGCTTCTCCACTGCATGGAGCTAGGTCATCTCTTTGGAGGAGCAGTCAGATGTGGCTATAATGTTTCACTGTTGGGGCTAGCAGGTTTACATGGATTTATTGTATGATTGGAACTTACACTTCTTTATATAGTAAGAGCCAACACATTTTTATGCCTATGTTGTTATTGTAGTTGGACTGCTCCGATTGCTTTAATGATGTATGTTGTTTAACTTACATATTTGTCTATGAATTGCTTCGTATGTTGCAGATGTGTTATTGGTTTAACCATCACTTTGGATTGTTGACTGATATGCTTTCCAGCTTGTGATGCATCTTCGCTCAGGTGTTCCCTTCCTAGTTGAGTACTGATACATGTTGTCAAGGGGCACACTCATCCCAACCCACTTGCGTTAGAACCTCTTATTCACCTTCCTTGACTCACTGCAGCGGTCACACCCTTGCTATTGAGAGAGTTATCTTACTTGCTTCTGTGGACATTGCGGTCAAGGCATTACCTTACGACCCACTGCTGGGACTCCTACACCAAATGGTCTCAGGTCTAGTTGGGACTTCTTACTGGGGAGATCCCCTTGACATGTTGGCAGGTCCAACACCATCAACATTTTGGCACTAGAAGGAGGGCCAGATGACAACCTCAGTCCTCACATCTATTTTGAACGTCTACACATCTATCATGACTCATTACCAAGCTATTCTTCCAGAATGTATGTCTTATGGAAAAAATTTCATCATCCAAAAAAATCTCTCGGATAACTTGTCTCATAAAACATTTGATGGTGGAGGCTATGTAGCCTTGGTTAGGCACGTGGTCGGCATTGTAGGCTCATGCGAAAGACATGGATTCTTTTAAGAATACATGTATTGCACGTTGTTCATCTAAACTCTTAGAGGGCACCCAATGCACTAGTGTACCACACTGCCCATAAAATCCATTCATTCTCCTTCTTATCTGGTCGCAGAGAGAGATCGTGCTTTCAATCACTTCGACTGTCAAGCACTCAACAAAGAAATTCTAAAATTACGAAAAGAACCTAATGAATCCATTGAATAGTTTTACACATGTTTTTGTAATCTTGCATACCGATTCCCGGAAGATGATATTGATTGGCAATTTCTTGATGGAAGATTTTAGTATCTTCTTCATATATCCGAACCCCTCTCAGCACACTTCAGTGATGGAGCTGCACAATCACAGGAAGGCATAGTTGTTATCACAAGTGACTATCTGCCTTCACCTCATCAAACAACTCCATCACCGCGGAGTGATGTGGAAGATCATGCACATGCCTCTGTTGAACTATCACACTCTCCCACCCCACCTTCTCTTGAGATTTGCCTAGATTTGGCTTGTAAGCCTATTGGTTGTCACGTGGACTCTTTCCCTTGACCTCCATCCTTGCATTCTGTTTATCCTCCGGATTGTATTGTCTTGTGTTCTCCCATTCTAGACTCCTCACTTGTTGTCAACAAGGGTCAAGTTATCGATGGAGTTGGTGTTATGAAATCAGCATGCGCCATTATTCATGATAAGTGTGTGCGGGAATCTCGTGGTGAAGGATGACTCCCTTCCAGCCATGCCTCACCTGCTTCATCCTGACATCCCTTGTGATTCTGCCACTATTGATTTCCCCTGTGAAAACCCATTTCTGGATGTTTCTACTTCCGATCATTCACAAGACACCTCGGATGTCAGTTTGTCATTACAGTGCGGAGAGGACACATCATCCTAGGAAAATCCGTTCAATTTGTCATTTATCTTTCTCGAAAACACAGAGGGTGAACATCTTTGCTTCCCATCTACCCCTCTGACCAATTCATCAAATCATGAGGATGCCAAAGAACATCCTGAATTTCATGATCTTAGTTGGCATGATCTATTCACTTCCTCATCTAATCACGATGTTGATTCAAATGTTGTTAATGCATCCAAGACGCTGGTCTACGATGATCTATCTGTCAATCAGGTCGAAACCCCCTAGACTATCAAGACACTTTAGCCTGAGATGATGGTTATGTTAGGCCCTTGCTGTCCTGAGGTTGGTTTCACTTCCAGTCAGGAAATTGTTGAAACACTCAAGGCTCCTCATCACTCTCTACTTTGCATAGAAGATAAACCAAACACCCAGATGTCACTTCCTCCACTTGAACTATACAATCCCATCGCTCATGCGTTGGAGGAATCTTACACAACAAGCACACATGCACAACACAAGTGGTCTACCTTTATCACATTTTCTTGCATGTCACAGTCAAGAGAATGCATACACTCAACATTTGCATGTAGTGTAGCACAACATCATGGCAGCACCACAAAATTCAAGTCATGCGCTCTCACTCATTTTTGTTACGTGGTTTCTTGTAAGCTCAAAGTGTTTTTGTCTTCACTGTTACATCTTTCGTGTTTTCTGGTTCACAACTATCTTGTTCGCGAACCTTGCCTTCACCAACATGGGTCAACCAATGTGCCGGTGGCTGCATTGGAAGTATCACTTCACATGAGATGACCCATGCACTGTTAACTTAAGAGTAGGAGTAGTGTTTTCTTTTGAGTTGTTTGATTGCATGCTTGTTTGCTTAATTTCTTTCTTTGTTTGTTTGTCTTCTTACTTTTTTTCTTACTTGCTTTGCTTTCACTTTTGCTTCTACTCTTGCTTTGCTTTATTTTTTGTTAGTTCACTTGTTTCGTTTCGTAGGATAGTTTCACATGAAACCATGTATGACTCTTTAAGCAAGCTGGGTAAAGTACAAGAGACCATGTGCTGTTATCACTACTTGGTTATCTATCATCCTCCCTCTGTATGAAGAACTTGTTACTTTCAGTCCATGATACATCAATGGAAAATACATATTGTTCGAAGTGAGCCTTGGTGAAAACATAATGCTTGCATGCTAACTAGTGTCACCTACTCTAGTCGGTTGTTTTTGGGTTAACCCTTATCAACTCATTCAAGTAGAGTAAGGTGAGGGGGACAACCTTAATAGGCACATCAGAGGTATAATATACTAATTCTTTGTAGGAACAATCTCTTCTTCTCTCAATAAGTTGGGATCCCTCTTTGCCTCTGAAATGTAAGTGATATGCACAGTTACGAAGATGAAATGAAAAAAATGAAAAAGTTAAAAAAGAAAAAAAAATTGAAAACGAACAAGGAGAAAGAAGAGAAGGGCTTCCTATGCAGAGAGGTGATGTAAGTAACTCCGCCGGGGTACTGACCAAGCTCATTGGTAGCAGAGCCATGCTTGTGTTTCGATGTGACTTCGTCATGGTACTATCCAGGCCTGCTGGCAGCACAACAACACCAGAGATGAAACCAAGACTTTGACGACTTTACTACTTGTGCATCAATATACCCCTCAGCCCTAATCAAAACAATTGTATTGACTTGGCTTGGAATGTATGCCAATTGACCAAGAGTTTGGTAGATGCTACATCGTACAATCAAGCTAGTGTGAAACCAAGAGGAGCTAAGAGTTGAGCAATACTTTCAGAGGTGTTAGACTTGCTTTTCATGAAAAAGGTCCATTCAGAGAGCTAGAGTTATACTAGTGTGTTTCCAAGTGTTGTATCGGAAAAAATCGCCCTCCAAAAGTTTTCCTTAGCTTTGTTTTGGATCCTCCTTCCAACTTTTCACAGCAGCTTGCCTTGCTTCATCAAGTTCACAAGCTTTAGTTTTGTTTGCACAAAGGCAACCTGTCGATCACAACTTGATGCATTCCCCTCACAGGTTGTTCACCTAGACTTGGTCCAGCTACAGGCTGAGAACCTTCCCAAAGAAAATTGCTCATTTTTGGAGGGCAATTAGCCTTCCCTATAGAAATTGCGCAACCTTGTTTTCCAGCCTGCTGGGCTCCAAGATTGCATAATTCTACTAGTCAACACTCCCAGCAAGAATTGCACAAGTTTCCTCAATAGGGCTACTCAACCCATAATTTGCACAAATCTAGGTAGCAGTCAGTTGCTTTGCCCAGAAATTGTGCAAATCTCCTAGGAAACTAGCCTAGCTCCCAGCCAGAAATGCACATTTTCTCCCAGTTGTCAAGCAGTATCTTACATGTGCAGTGAGGTTGATTGGTTCCCTCTAGGACCAAGAAAAACTGACTTGCATGCATGGACTACTTCTCCCAAAGAAACATGCAAAAGCATCCCTTGTTTCAGGGATCTATGTTTAGTAGTTGGAGGTTACATGCAAGGATCATTTAAGAAACCTCCCACCAAGTGTTGCTTTCCCTAGATTTGTGGCATGCATGTCATAACCTTGATGTTATCAAAACTCATCAACCGGACTTTGCAAAGCTGATTCCTCACATCAACCTTGTAGATTTGACATCCCACATCACATCTAGGAGCTGTTGGCACACTCAGCTCAGCTGTTTTGGGGTAAGCCTGCTTTCCATGCCTTGTGTTGCATTTCTGTCGTTTTTTGTGTTTTCGCTTGTGTGAATATTGTTTGCTTGATTTCTTTGAATGCTTACTGTCATTTACATGTATACTAGCTTTTCCTGGTTGTTATAGACATTTTTGGGCACTTCAACCCCAATCATAAATGTCCATAAACTAAGGGATCCTAAGTCCCTAAAAGTGTTGCTTCACTGCCTAAAGGAACAAGGTCAGTTGATTACATCATCTCCCAGAAGTTCTCTACTAAAAACTGCTCATAAATTGTCAAAACTGGACCATACTGAGAATCCAGTGTAGAGGGTGCGATGCATATCACCTTCCCAGTGTACAGGGTGCGATGCATACTGAATGGCTCCTCTGTAGGGTGCGATGGCCAGGAATGGACAAATGGAAGGGATAAATTGTGAGGTGGAAGATCATGGAATCTTCTAGAAGCTTCCCCTCTAACACTTGCCTCTCTGTTTTCGACCAGGGATGAGTAAGAGATCATCATTCTCCAAGTGGAAGCAAGAACT
>APFE031158814.1:16344-61288 GCA_000404065.3 Pinus taeda | reverse complement strand
GCTCCTAAGTCCCTAAAAGTGTTGCTTCACTGCCTAAAGGAACAAGGTCAACTGATTACATCATCTCCCAGAAGTTACCCACTAAAAACTGCTCATAAATGGTCAAAACTGGACCATACTGAGAACCCAGTGCAGAGGGTGCGATGCATATCACCTTCCCAGTGTACAGGGTGTGATGCATACTGAATGGCTCCTTTGTAGGGTGCGATGGTAAGGAATGGACAAATGGCAGGGACAAATTGCAAGGTGGAAGATCATGGAATCTTCCAGAAGCTTCCCCTCTGACACTTGCCTCTCCGTTTTCAACCAGGGATGAGTAAGAGATCATCATTCTCCAAGTGGAAGCAAGAACTATCAGAGAGAGGACACTAATCAAGACCCCAGAAGATGACTCACCTCCCTACAATCATCTATATATGGATCCCTCATCACTGAGATCCAGAGGCTGGAATTTTGTATCTTATATAGAAGTGTTGTTGGTTTTCTGGTGTATATTCATAGTGTTGGGTGATCTACGCTTTATTTGAGGTGAAGAAAGGCTTTCTTGCTGGAGGATGATGCTGGGTCAGAACATATGGTTTTAATCCTCTTGCTACTTTTCATCTCAATAAAGCTAATCAAGTTTTCCTCCATATTCTTGTATGCTTGTTTATATATGCATTTGTATGGTTAATACACATCTGGTCCTGTGTTATTTATGAATATAGATCTTTGTTCTTTGATAGTAGTATGTTGCTGTGATTCCACAGGTGCTCTTTGAAGTTGGGTAGATAAAGAAGAAGCGGAAAAGTTGTATCAGGAAGGAGAGGAAATCAAGCACAAGACTAAGGTTGGTCTCCTTTGTTCCACTCCTATCTATTTTCATAAAGGAAAGGGAAAGTAGACTTTACTTGTTTGTTTCTAAGATAGCTACCAGTCTTAGTGGGAATAGTAGCATTCAAGTGGACACTATGCTCGGTAACACTAGCACTGTTTTAGTTTTCGTTCCTATCTCACTATTGTCGCATGCATGAAACTGTTTTTCATGAACGGTCGCTGATTCGGTGACTCGCCTCACCCACATGCATGTTGTTCCATTTTCTGAACCTGTCATTTTCCATTTGCATGCATGATCATTCACTTATGCTTACACTTAGTATCACCATCCATTCACACTCACATTCACTTTGAGTTGCTCATCGACGAGTCTGTGTGGCCTTGGCCCAGACTTTGCCTCACTAAGAGCCTCACCAAGATAGCATTACACAATCCTGAGAGGGAAGGCTTTGTCTTCCTCTCGGTAAATGTGCATTTCCTCCCATTGACTATCCTCTAGGAATTGTTTGCACATTTATGAGGGACAGTGACAGTTGGCCTAGAAAAGTGTGCAATTTAGTCACTGAGCTTACATCCATTGCCAGCTGAGATTGCGCATTGCGCAATTCCAGCAGCCAACAACCAAACAAGACTGTGCATTGCGTAGTTCTAGCAGTCAATTAGCCTCCTAGCAACCCAGGCTATGCCTTCCGTAGTCTTGGTAGTTAGTCTCCTAACCTCCCAACCGAAATTGCACAACCTTCATGATCAGTCACACAGGTATGTTGCAAGTCATTCTTAAGTTCATTTTGGTTTTCGACTGACAAATTGCTTTCCATGAGTGTTTCCATGTCTCCAGGTATTGCAGGTGTTCATCTACCTCTCAACAGTGTATATACAATGGTTTCCAAGAGGGCAATGTCAAAGACACCATTCAGAGCACACCTGAAGATGCAATCGATCAAATGTCTATGAGCTTGCCTACTCACAAAGACATCAAGTTGTTCATAGACAAGAACATCAAGATATCACAACGAGCAGCATCATGAAAAACATCTGAAGGCAACATACCAAATGCAACAAACACAAAGAACACAACGAATGCAACAAATGCAGTGAATGTAAAAAATGCAATGAATGCAAGAGGAAGGTTGTTGACAACACAGAGGCAGAACAAAGTTTCAAGATCAAGTAGATCCACTGATGATGAAAGAAAATTTGGAGACTCGGGATATGAGGTGATGGGGTGACATTAAGATCACGTGAAGATAGAGAATGGAACAAAGAAGGAGTTGTATGTGTTGAAGAAGCAACTCAAGGAAGAACATGAAGCTGCACAGACAAACAAATGAGTTGCAGTAGGAACATGAACAACAATGGGTGCAACATGCACTCATGGATAAAACTGTGGTCGTACAAGTTAAAGATCCATCCTAGCAGATGGCATGGAGTAGACATGGTGAGCAGTGTTGTTGATCACATGCAAGGGATTCAACAACATGCATGTCATTGTGTGCATGCATGCATGCAATCCAACCCATTCAGCACACTCACCAAGGTGAAGACAAGAAGCAAGTCCAACTGGAGTTGAACATGTACTTCAGCAAGTTGATGCTCATGACCACCAGCACACACTTGAAGATCCGCACAGACACTATGCATCAGTGTGTACTGGTTCAGCCACACCTAATAAGAGCATGTGCATGTTAGTAGACAAGTTGGATGAAGAAGCCAAACCAATGCACCAGATGCAACGGAGACAAGAGTTCACTTCAGAAAGATGTCACCATGGGGTGCATGCCCATCATCGTGGATGACCAAGCTTGGCATCATCTCACCACCTTCACCATCACAATCATGTCAAAGAGTTGGTCTCATCACAACAGACCAAGTGTCAGTGATGTCTTTCATGGCTTGCTCAAGCGATTTTGTCTCACATAAGTACATGTGCATTGTAATGTTGAGTCACGTCAAGTGTCAATAGTTGGATGTAACAGTCATAGAGTAGGTGAAGAGTCATGAGGGTAGTTGAATTGTCACAAAGGGGAATGTCAACAGTCACCCCACCCTTTCCTATAAATAGTCCCTCATAACTCATTGCAAGGGATTTTGGTCAGCCAAGCTTCTGATAAGACTATCCTGGAAAGAGCTTGGACAATATTGTAACATGCCTTGGCTTCTCCACTGCATGAAGATATTTCATCTCTTTGGAGGAGAAGGTGGATGTGGCTGTAACATTTCATTGTTGAGGCTAGCAGGTTTAGATGGATGTATTGTATGATTGGAACTTACACTTGTTTATATAATAAGAGCCAGCACATTTTGATGCATATGTTGTTATTGTAGTTGGACTGCTCTGGTTGATTTAATGATGTATGTTGTTTAACTTACATATTTGTGTATGAACTGCTTCGTATGTAGTTATATGAATCTTGTTTCAGATGTGATGTTGGTTTAACCATCACTTTAGATTGTTGACTGATCTTCTTTCCAACTTGTGATGCATCTTTGCTCATGTGCTCCCTTCCCAATTGAGCACTGATACAGGTTGTCAAGGGGCGCACTCATCCCAACCCACTTGTCTTAGAACCTCTCATTCACCTTCCTTGACTCACTGCAACAGTCACACGCTTGCTATTGATAGAGTTATCCTACTTGCCTCTATGCGACATCATAGTAAAGGCATTACCTTACAACCCACTACTGGGACTCCTACACCAAATGGTCTGAGGTCTAATTGGGACTTCTTACCGGGGAGATCCCCTTGACATGTTGGCGAGTCTGACACCATCAACAATATGGTAGTGTAAGATATATAATCAATTGTCAAGTGAATTTTAATGCATTTGTAGTTCTACTTAGTTAGATGCTTCCACCTCAAAGAGTCAAGTGAACATTTATCTCAATTTTGAATATCAATAATTGTTTGTATATTGTTGTTATGTTCATACTCTTTTCTATTATTTACTTTCCACAATTATATTTCTTCCTATCTTGCTCTAATTTTTTTTTTTTTTTCAAATATAAAGGAATACCATAGATTCCATGTAGGGGATGTAATCATGCTATGTGTAATTGAAACTTGTTTGGTCATTTGGCCTTCAAGAGGATCAAATGGGAGACTGTGGAAAATAAATGCACTAGCAGAGAATAAGATGTGGGTTGGTTGTTGGATGCATTACCCATTTTATAGTAGAAGGAAAAGATATTACCGACAAAGTAGAGGTGGTACCCATGTTAGGAAATGAAAACTCCAAAATGCACAAAGATAATACTCTCAATGAGTGAAGATCATCTCACTAGTTGGAGTTGACAACAAGGAGAAGGTTTGAAGAGCTATTAAACACAATAGTGTAACATAAAGTAATGCTCAATAGATAATCATGCTAGGTTCAAGAGTACTAATTAAATAAGGGTAGAAGGAATTATTCCTCTTGTTACTTAATAAATTTCATAGCTAGAGAGCTCAAACATTAAAGGCAAAGTATTGAATTTCAAAAGTGAAAGGCTAGTTATTTCGAGGGCCATTATAAGGCAAAGGTAATTGATTATGTATAGTTACTCACAATTTGTGTGCCACAATTTGTGTACAACATTGAAACTCCCAAGTCATGTTTGTATTTTGATTATCAAAAACTCTAGTAAAACGATGAGAAATCCATTCTTTGATAGAGATTTCCCAATTAGGTTCTCCAAAGTAAATTTCGTGATTTCTATTTTTTTTTGTTATTTAAATGATTTGCAACTATAAAGTGTTACTTGCATGTCTTATTCATATCAAAATAGTAGACCAAACTATACATGTAAATCAACCATTAAAAAAAAAACCTATAATTTAGAATGTAGCACTCAACATGAAATTGCAAAACATAAAAATAACAAAATAAACATTTATAAACTAGTTACGCTGAAGGTGTCTCATTTGAATCAGTTAGTGTTATATATTTGATATGAAAATATATGAAAATAAAAATATGCCCAAGAAATAACAAGATCTGAATATATAAATGCTTCTCTTTATTGGTATCAAACCCTTAAGGTAGACAACACCATACATTCACTCCTTAAGGAGGGAGAACACTCCACAAGCCATATGCATGTTCATACAATAATCCTTGACATCTCTCAATGGGGAGTCTCTAGCCTCTGTATAGGCCTCATACATACAATACCATGGGTCATTACCATGGTTCCCTTAATACCATCTATCTAAGACCATGGGCTTATTAAATTATTGCTAACTACTTGTGGTACCTTATATGATACAGGTTAACCACCTTATTTATTACTATGGCCCATCCCATTATTACATTATTCCCTTGGGTACCTCCCTTTGTACCCCATATTATCCCCCCTAAGTATACTACATTCCACCCCCCTTAACATGTTTCGTCCCCGAAACATACGAAGAACACAAATAATAAGATCTACTCAAAAGAGTCTAGTACATTGGTACCATGCACGTGCATCTAGCCATCCCAAAGAAAGGTGAACCCTCAATCTAGCTGGTGCCTTGCTCGCTTGAGATGGAAGTTGATCCTGGCAGTTATTCTGCGTTGTTGTGTTGTGGGTGGATCGTTGCCCCTCTCTATCTGTCATGTGGGGGTTGTTGTCCTTGTTGCTGATTCATTGCCATCTTGTTGGTTGTTTTCTTGTGGGGTGATGTGGGTGGTGATATGCTGAAGTTTTAACCAAAGATGTCTCTTTCTTTAATTCACCACCTAATGGAGTCTAATTGGTAGCTGGTACAAGTTGTGGTGCCTGCTGTTGTTTCTTATCTTCTAATATTACTTCAGCCACTGAGTCCTCATCTGATGTATCTGTACCTGTAACATTTTCTGCTACAGCCTCCTTGGAATCTACTTGTTTTTCTTGTACCTAGTTTGACGTTTGTGTTTTGTTGTCAGCCATCAAGGGCTCATCATTTGATGTGTCAGTCCCTAGAACATCTTTTTCTTCAGCCTCTTTGGACTCTACATGTTTATTGATGGAAATATCTTGTAATGTAATTTTCTTCTTTTTATACCAGAGTTTCAGGAATTTCCTCTGCACATTAATATTGACAGTACCCACAGATTCCATCTAAGGATTTCCTAAAACCACATCCACATTAGCCATATCTGAAGTATGAAAATCACAATGCAACACATACTTATCCATAGAAAGCTTCAAATCTTTATAAACTTGAACATCCTCATTATCAACATGTGTGTTTTCAATTTGTTTTGCTGGAACTTGCAATTTTTTTGCCAGATTGACATTTATAAGATTTTGCTTACAACTAGGATTTATAGACACAATGATTTTATCCTTCTGAATACATCCATTAACCTACAATAAGGAGATACCAGTAGAAAATAACCCCTTACATGTCTCATTCCCCTGTTGTCTAGTATGAGACCATTTGTTTAAAAGGAATTTTTCAAATTCTTCATCGGGCAGGTTGGACCACTTCTCTTGTTAAGTAATTCCCACCATGTGGCCACCTCAACTGAAAATTTAGCCACTACCCAAAATCTCCAATGTTTTTTCCATAATGAATTTTTTTCTTTGATGTATTCTTCAATAGTAGAACCATTATCTTTTCCTGTAAAACATAGAACCGCCATGAAGAGGGTTTTGAAAAAAATTCACTTACTTGGCGAAAAGTTGAAATGGCCACAATTTAGTCAATATTGCTCAGAATCCCTATTATAACCTGTTTTTTGAAATGGAACAACCATTATGATTCTTCTCATGTGATAGAAATCCCGATCTAGGCACGGAAATTTCTGATTCGCACTGCAACTGTTTCGCTGTCACAAAAATTGCTGGAAAAAAGAGTTGATTTTAAATCTATGATATCTCCCTCATCTGGACTCTGATTTGACTGTTTTTTTTTTAAATTTGGTATTTTTTTGCAAATAACCCAGTTATGCAATTATATTTTGCAAATTTTACCCCAAAACATACAATATCGGATATGCAAACTCGCCGCCTCAAAAAATGTCTGCAACACAGCTAATTTTTAAATCAGCAATATCTCCTTCATCTGGACTTTGATTCGGCCAATTTTTTTTTCAAATTGGGTATTTTTTCACCAAAAACCCAGATCTGCAATTATATTCTACAGATTTTGAACGAAAATGTACAGATCTAATCTGCAAACTCGTTGCCCCGAAAAAGTTCCTGCAAAAATTAAAAAAAAATCTCTGCTTTGCCCAAGAAAGTGCTATGATACCCTTGGGTACCTCCCTCTGTACCCCATATTATCCCCCCTAGGTATACTATAGTTAGTTGCCTAAGATTGTCTACCCTTTTGTTTTCCATCGTACAACTGTCACTAGTACTTTGGTTTTTCATTGTTATTGTCAAACAACTCAACATTTGAACTAGGTTTTCGCCTACCCTTTCGTATGCTAACTTAATTTTCTCCCTCAGTTCTTTGCACTAATACTTATGTTTCTCTGACCTCAATGACCGGTGGTAACCAACAACACTAGAAATTTTATGATGCATGTAGTGGAAACCAACAACACTATGCGAATTTTATGATGCATGACCAACAATTTGGTTATGCGTTAGGCTTGCTTATGTGTCAAGTGGTCAACATTTTTCCTGTCGTGTTCAGTCAGGAGTAATTTTCTTCCCAATTTTTCTGGACAAATAAGTTTCTCTTTCTTCAGGCTTATGTTTATGGAAACTATGCATAGAATTTTTCAATATTTGTGCAATAAAATTCCTTCATAATAGAGGAAGGTAGTTCTACCTTTTCAAACAAAATGGAAAATGACAAACCCCATGTCCCTGTACATCTTGTGGTTAACATAACCCATGAAGAAACCATGGCTTGAATAGGGTTCCATGCTTTCTGGGTTTTAAGGCTATGAAATTGCCTTTTGCAGCCTCATGTCTTATTATCATATGCAATGGCCAGTAGAAGGAGGGAAATATATTGTTTGAAATGGAGTTGATGACAATATGTAGAGAATGCATTGTCTCTGAAAATATTTCACATTAGAAACTCTTACACTATAATTTAAATGTAGTAATTGCATTAAGGTATTTGCTTAAAGGTCAAAGGCACAATTCCACTCAAAGAATTCTTTCAAAGTTGCACAATCTCTGAACCCTGACACATATTACACATGATATGCCTCTCTTTCCTTGGTGTGGAAATTTATGTATTAGGAATTTGTTGTAACTTTGATTTTTTTCTTTTTTCTTTAACATGTTTTCTTTTATTTAATAAAAATTTCTTCTATTTAGTATTGGGTTGGCTCCAGTTTGTATATATATATAGTTCCTCCATCTAATAAATTATTTTTTCTATTTAATATTTGGTTGGGAATGGCTAAAGTTTATCTAAATTTAATTTAAATGTATTTTAACAGTAAGGCTTGGAAATATTTATGGGTTCTACCGCGATCTCATGCTAGCCAAGTCCATCTCCAGTTCTGCTCAAGAGATCCTTAAGTAGCCTAATTCATGTCTCTCTTTTTTGTATCATGATATACATATTTTGTATATATTGACCATCTTGTTAAAAACAAAGAACAATACAAAATCGAACGACAAAGTATCTATCCTGTATGGATAAAAAATGGAGTGGTGGAATACTGAGCATTTAACTATCAAAAATTCATATTTTTTTCTTTTCCTATTTCACACAAAATTCGCTCACAGTCTTGTATTAAAGACAAATACATAACCCTAAATGTTATGTTATCCTTACACAAAAATCAATCATTCCCATGCAGCGTTGCCCTATCTGGAAAGCACTAAGCCAGGGCATTCCCTTACCTGGATGGATTTATTAACGGACATTTTTATTCGAACAAAAAAATTATGGACACAAAAAAAGTTTACTTTGCCCAAAAGTTTATAGTTGACCAATAACTAGAGGCTAGAGTCCAACTGCTAGGTGCCTTTGCATTGAAGATGATTGAACTTGAGTCTCGAACGTTAAAGGTGAACTTTGACCAATGCACAAATCTTTTGAAAAATTTGAAATAATGTGAACTAAGTTTTGTTAACTTATCAATTTAATTGTTAACTCATTTATAATTGTTTTAAGATTTAAGTTAATGAGATTATATTTTGGTTTTCTTCTAGTGATATGATTTTTGTTGAGAGCTTGAGTTGAGAATATTTCATTGTTTAAATTACATTTTTAAATATAAAATTGACTTAATATCTTGAATTTTTTTAACATAGTTAAAAATTTATTTATTTAATAAATTATACTTATAATTTATATTTTTATTTTTATTTTGTCACATTTCAAAATAAAATTTAAAATCAAAATCAAAATCCACCTTGTTAAAAAGCCTTAAAGTTAATTCATAATGTAGTTCTGATTGATATCCATTTCAACAAACCATTTTTATGTTGGGTCGAGTAGACTTTGCACAATTTGAAATCAAATCCATTGAAGTTAATTAAAATATGCAAATATAAATAAGATAAAAGTAACAAAGTCAACAATATTATTATTATTATTATTAATTTTATTTTTTTCGAATTCCTTTTACTTAAAGCGTGCACACACACACAATAATAATAGTAATAAAGTGAACAAATTCCTTATTGAAATATTTTTAATATTTTTTTCCCTAAAATTCATTATTATTATTTACAAAATTGATTAATAAAAACTTTAATCATAAAAATCTATCATTTAAAAATAATTAAAAAAATTTAAGTCCAAAAAAAACCAAACCAAACTTTACATCTCACTTCCAAATAACTTTCCTCTAACATCTTATTTATTATTCCCGAGAGAATTCTTCCATGTTAGATCTAAGACTTTCGTGATGCATAATGTAGATATGAGTCTTTCGAATTAATCACATTGTTAAGATTTGGTTGACGTTTCGAACCAACCAATGTGGTTCATCCTCAGGACAAGGTGAGAAATCGATCGATCTGAGTGAATATAAAGCATGGTTGTATCTTGCCCAGAGTTAGCCGTTAGAGAAATAGTTGTTAATTAGTTGAAAAATAGTTGTTAATTATTTAATAATTTAGTTACAAACTAGCTGTTATATATTATTTTATTATTTATTAAAAAATTTATTATTAAATAATATCAAGTTATATATTATCTAGAATAATTAATTGTTTGTTAGGGTAAGACCAATCTAGTGGTCCAATTTTTGGAGAATACTAGTCGTTATGAAATGTATAATTATGAAATTAATTATTTACTAATAGTAATATTATCTGTAAATAAATTAAAAATGTTAATATAAATTAATTATGATTGTGCTAAATATAAATGGTTATTAATCCATATTATTAGTAAATAAAAAATATAATAAGGGTTAATGATGTATAAAGAAATTAATATAAACCTCATAAAATTATTATTTACTAATAAAATGGATTAATAACCATTTTATTATTAGCATAAAAAATTAATTTATATTAACATTTCTAATTATTTATAGATACTATTACTATTAGTAAATAATTAATTTCATAATTGCTAACATTCTCCCACTTCTAGTTTAGGGTGTCGACCCTATTATATATATTTTTTGGATTATGTTTGATGAAAATTCTATAAACCCTTATCCATTTTGTTGGGGTTTCTAGTCTTGAATATAATCGGTCGACACCCTCTTCCATTTCTCGACGACTTTCCTCACAACTATGTTTATTACATCAAATATGAATGGTGTGACATTGTGTTGCTTGTTTTCCAAAAATGGATTATTTTTATACCTTAAATAAATATTTGTTTGACCTTATATGATAGTATTCTGTATGCTTGCATCATATGGATGTTTAATCTGCATTAGTATATAAATTTAATATATTGTTGTTGCATAGTTAACGTGTAATGAAATGTTGGCATTCCAGATTCTTAAAATTTTATGGAAGTTCTCTTTGTTTCTACAGTTAAAATCGTTTTGAAGGATTTTCTTTTGTAGCTCTCTTTATTATTTCAATTGGACTATTGATTTTACCTTAAAGACTCTACTAATTTCTAAAGTAGTAAATTTAGTTGTTGGATTGTGCAAATTTTTTTGTAACATAAATTTCGCTTCCTCTGTTTCGAGAAAAATAAATGTTTGCACATAAAATTTATTACAAAATTATTCAATTTGTTCTTATTGGGACTAGGGCTTGTCTCAGACTAATATTAGGTTAGCTTGGCCTAAAGATTAACCCCAAGTAGTTCCCTTTAAGTCTCTAACACCTTGATAGTTTCCATTTACCCATTTCTCTCTTTTAATTTCTTAATACTATATGCGTTATGTTTATTCATTATGAGCCAGTGGATATAATTTTTATTTTTATTTATTTTTATTTTTATTTTATTTTTTTTATTTTTTTATTTTTTGAATAGGGTAAACATAGTTACAGTTAAACATTTGAATAGTCAGTGTTCAATCAAACAAGAACCCTCAAATTTGTTCCTTATAAAATATCTAGTTCCTTAGTAATTTTTAATATTTGTATGATGCTCGTCGTGGTTATTAATTTTCTCCTTAATTGTTATTCTAATGAGATAGGGACTGATCCTGAGCTGTCAACTTTGTTGAATCGACACAAGAACTAACCCAACTCCCCTTTAGGATTAGATCAAGATGCCACTGTTATTAAATTTCCTCCTTTCTTTCAATTATAGGCCTTTGGGAAATAAACATCAAGTTCAAAAAAAAATCTTCATAATGTTGTACACTAATTTTTAGTTGTCCATAATTTTAACGTGTACAACAAATTTCAGGTCTAAAACATTATCTCGACACAATATGAACTTGCACGGTTTTCAGAAAAAACCTTTCATAGTTCAAATACAATTGATTGCTATTCCTAAATTGTTGTCCAACAATACATATATGTTCTCCTTTCTCTGTTTTTTCAAACTAGCCATGAAGTCACGGGGAAAGGAACCCCACAACCAACAAGACCAACCGCACATCACAATACTCACTAGCTTGGCCAATGGACTAATTTGACCCATATGTTTTTAGATAATATAATCAATTAATATTTCTCAAACTGGTAACTTCCCATTATGTTAACTCTTCACACCACTGCTCTTTTTTGTTTACTACATTTAAATAGCCCTCTAGTTTCCATAGAAATAGTTTACTACAACTATTTAAAGAAATCGAATGGCATAAACAAATTTACAGAAATTGTTCACAGAAGAAAATCACAGATATAGTTTTACAAAAAATTGTCACAGAAAAACAATTCACAAAGGAACATAGCTGGTAGAAAATTTCCACCAAAAAACAAAAAAATACTTATCTGTTCAAGGTAAGTAAGGTTGCCATAGGAAACCACTAAAGAGAGGAGAATTCTCCTCCCAACCAATGAGCATGGTAAGACCACCAGAGCTTCCTCCAAGCTGATTTTCCCTCGAGGATAGTATTTCATGAAAATAGACCACAATAGGTCTATCAAGGCTTAATTTGAACTCACCGATTCTCTCCCACAGACTCACAGGTCTTGAATAGATTCCACTGACCACAAATAGATCAAGAATTTCTCTATGGAAACACCCTGCCTTCCTCAACAACATCATGTCTATGGTGTTGAATTCTCTTTTCCACTTTCTTGATTGTCTCAGAGTTCCTCTCTACTCTCCTCCCCCTCTCTTTCCCAAACTAAGAAATTTATCTTTAGGGGAAGGAGTAACTGCCCATTAGCTATCTGGTAGGGGAAATCCTCTTTTAGCATTTTCCTCCTTCAGTAATTTCCTTGGATGGCCATAAGTAATCTTGTTAATGAATTAAAATGAAATAAGCACTCATGTCAACTATATATATATATATATATATATATATTTTGGAGACATGAGTGTTTATTTCATCAAGTTAGCCCACAATTTATCAAGTTACTTCTAGTAGAAGCAAATTACAATATTTACTATTGATTAGGGGTGTTACATCTTCCCCCCTTGAGTGAAACACCGTCCTCGATGTTTCTTGGCCCCCAAAATAGGCTAAAATATGTCTTGCGCATAAAATCTTCATCCTCCCACATATCCTCTTTTGGAAAAAGTGCTTTTGTTGCACTCCAACGTGGGTAATTTATTGCTTCTATAACATAGTTTCTCTTTGATTGAGTCTGTGCAGAGCTTTCACCAAAAATATTTCATCTAGTTTGACCTACATCCATAATCACTGTGGTTGTCATTAGTTTCTACCAGTCATTGTTTATATATATAATATATATATATATATATATATATATATATATATATATATATATATATATATATAGATAGATAGATAGATAGATAGATAGATAACCCAATCAAGGGTTAGCAACCTGCACTCCATAAGAGTTAGCAACCTCATCATAAGCTTATCAACAGTAACATATTTTTTTACATTGAATATATTCACCACATGGTTATACTAATTGACCAGAACCTCACCATATGGTCTCATTGTAAGTTCTAGATAATGGAAATACCAATTCTATTTGCGCTACTTAACTAGTATTTTAAAACCATTTGTTGCTCTTATCTTTTATGATAGATTGCAACTAATGTATTTTCATGCTAAGTAGTGTTGCTATGATTGATCTTTTTTTTTTGGGTCAAGTAAGAGTGGAACCTTCAATTAATCGATAAAATATTACATATGGAACACGTCTTTACAAGTGTAAAGGCCAACAAAAGATAGACTTGATGCTGGTTAATAGATAACAGTGTCAACAAAACCCAAAATCAAACATTGCATCGCGGAGTTACAAAGACTGAAAAGCATATGCACATAGGATTCCCAACTTGCGATATGTGATTTCCCTTTTCCACTCTTGATCTCATTCGCTAGATCACCGGCTATTGCAAGATCACATCGCACTATCATGTGATTTCACTGCTCTCGCATGCGAAATGCGCAAACAACCGGACTTTGAAAAATTGAAACCACGCCGAAGCCGAATCGCCCAATCCCTACTGTCGAACTTACCTTCAATCCAAAGGTTAATACTTCCTCCGATCCACAGAGCTGCTCGGTGATCCAGCACCGTAGATCAAAACCCATTTGATCCAACGGTCAACAATGGCATCGCCTCGGACCACTTACACACCATTTAACATCCCTACGGAGCTGATAAGGATTAAACCACTTTAATCTATAAATGTTCGGGTCTGTCCTTGAGGTTAACGTTTGGTCCCTTTCCGACCCGATATCTATTGGATGGCGATGGTCATTAAATCCTATGATTTGTGGCCCTTCATCTAGCAAATAGGTTGACTAGCTCTCGATCCCCGTAGTTGACTATGGCGTAATCATTGACTGTGGGATCGATGGTTAGGATTTACTACGGCATTTAATCCTACTCCCGCTAGTCTACCGATCACCGTTAATTCACCCAATCAATGCGATGGTCTAGATCAATTCTCACCATTCAACATCCACCAGTACTTAGATTGAAACTCTGCCTTTCATTTCCAAGCACCACCTTATGCGTCTTAATCCTAGACACCCATCACAAACAAAACTCATCCATTGATCTTCTAGATCCAATGGTTACTGTGCATCAACACTTCACTTCTTCACTCTTCTCTTCATTTCAGTTTTTATGGTTAGTAGTTACTGCGGCTCAAGGGCTTTTGCTCTCTCCTCCTTCCGCTAGTCTTCCTACTGCTCATTGTTCATGGTCTGGAAGTGCTCCATATCTTTGGCAGCCTGACGTTGACAATCATAACATAGTTTACTAGAGGGCATAGAATCCCAATTGTGCCAAATATATATTTCCTTACATATCACTCCTTCATTCGCCAGATGATCAGATAACATATTGGCTTTTCTTCGCACATGAACGAAGCTGACGGTTCTCAGGGTTTGCAAGTGGGAATGAATACACTGAAAGACCTGCGATAGCCTCCAATGTTTCAACACTTTTCTAGGTGCCATTCCATTACACATTTTCTTGGCCACATTAATGACCAATTCAGAGTCAACTTGAATGATGGCATTGTGTAAATTTGACTCCATCAGGATTTCCAGGCCTTGCTCTAAGGCCATGAGCTCTACCATGTTATTGGTGGTAGTCCTCAAATGACTGTGAAAGATATCCTTTATGCGCCCCTGCTCATCTCTTATGACACTGCCAAATCCAGCCATCCCTGGGTTGCCCTTAGAAGCCCCGTCTATATTGATTTTCAAAAAACCATGAGGAGGATGTTGGCAACTATCTTTAACAGTAGTTTTTTTTCTCACACCCTTGTTAGTGTCTTGGGGAACCAGAGAATGGAGACCCAACTGTAGCAGTATGCTAGCATCCTAGGGTGATGGAGGGTCCTCAGGAGTTTTCCACATTAGGGCTCCTACTGTATCTTTGAGCTGTCGTAAAATTTGGACAATGATGTTATGGGTCGAGCCTGTTTTGTTCTTGAAAATCCTGTCATTGCATTCTTTCCAGACATCCGAAATTATAAATCATAGAACCAGAGTCCAAGCCTTGTTAATGATTTCATTACCTGAGAAGTCTTTCCTCCAATTCTTCAAAGTGTTGGTGATGTTGAGTCTGTCCCTATCAGTTTGCCTGAATACTGAAGCTGCCCAATCCCACAAGGTTAAGGTGAAGGGGTAGAGGTTTAGTAAATGTTCCATCATCTCCTCCTATAAGCCACATAGCTGGCATTTGGATGGGACAGCAAAACCTCTTTTCATAAGATTCTCCCATGTGAGAATTTTCTTTTAGTGAACCAACCACATAAACAACTTGATTTTCATCCATTGCTAGTTCTACCAAAGGTCATTCCACACCTGATCAAGGTTTGGATAATCAAAACCTAGGGCCATGCATTTAGCCTCTTTGAGGTTAAAGGTTCCTTCAATGTTTCGACCCCATTTCAGTTGGTCAGACGAGGATGACACCAAAATCTTCCTTTGCTCTAGGTCAAGAGCAAGGGAATCCACCTGGGCCTTCATAGAACTCTCTTCACTATAACCAAGATCCTTCTAAATTCTCCATTTACCATTGTCCCTTACCTGATCCTAGAAGTCACTTACCATAAGTAAACCTTTGTTGTCAGTGTCATTTTTGAGAGCGGTTAGTTATTCTCTAAAAAACTTTGGTTCCTGCTACCAGTTATCCACCTAAAACAGTGCAAGGTTCCCAGCTCGGATCTCCCAGAAACTGTGTTGTTAGACAATGGATCTATTCTCCCAAGCAAGGTTCCAAATGTGGGAGCCCTTGATGAGCCCAGACATTCGCATATGATCCCTCTCCTGCCAATTATTTGCATATTTCTATTTCCAAATCTTGGCCCAAGGGGTTGTTGATTCCTTGAGCCACCTCCACCAAAGTTTGGCTCCCGAAAGTCTGTTGAGGGTTTCAAGGTCATGAAGCCCCAAACCACCATGGGCCTTAGGTTTGCAGAGCTTTTTCCAAGCTACCAACGCCTACTTCTTTTTCTCTTCCCCTTTTCCCCAAAGAAAATATCATTGAATACTCTTGATTTGTTTCATAACTCCTTTAGGAGCAGGAAGATCTGAAAACATGAAAATGGGAATATCATGTAGGACAACCTTTGCAAGCACAAGATGCCCCACCAAATTCAAAGACTTGCAGATCCATTTCCTGACTTTTTCCTGAAGTTCATTAGTTACCGGCTCCCACACTCCCTTACTTAGAGGTTTGTTCATAAGAGGCATTCCAAGGTACTTGGAAGGTAAATAATCCCTTTGAAACTCGAGAATTCTAGTGAGGTTCCTCTGAATAGCAATGTCAGTGTTAAAAAAGAAAACCTGTGATTTGTCAAGGCTTACCTCTGTACCAGCGGCCATAGCAAAGTCGTTCAGGATTTGTTTGAAAGCTCTGGCTTCCTTGACCATGGGAATTCCCTACAACATTGTGTCATCCACAAATTGTTGATGAGTAGACGCATCACCATCCTGGGTAAGTTTCAGCCCTTGGATTCTTCCTTCAGCATTTGCCATTTTTATCACTCTGGCTCGCCCTTCCATCATGAGAACAAAGAGGAAGGGGGAGAGTGGATCCCCTTGTCTGAGACCCCTAGAAGGCATAAAAGTTCTAGAGGGAGAGCTGTTAAGTAGAATGGAGAAACTAGCCATGGATACAAGGGCCATAACCCATCTTATCCAATTTTGGTCGAAGCCATACACTCTTAGCACTGCCCTGATGTAATACCAGCTTAGCTTAACATAATCTTTCTCTAGGTCAAGCTGCATGATCATACCAACTTGCTTATTACTCTTAAGAGAGTGTACCACCTCATGAACTTGTATGATATTGTCGAGAATATGTCTTCCTTCCACAAATCAAGTTTGCTCCTCTGAGACGAGAGCAGGAAGAAGGGGCTTTAGTCTGTTAGCGATCACTATGGAAATAATTTTGTACACCACATTACATAAGGCTATGGGTCTGAATTTGTCTGGTGTCATAGCTTTTTCCTGCTTTGGAATCAAAGCTATGAAAGGGGAATTAAGAGCCTTCAAGAAAGTTTTGTATCTTCTAGAGTCCTCTACAACATCAAGGACATCTTGTTTGACTATTTTCCAACAAGATTTGAAGAAGTCGACATTGAAATCATCAGGGCTAGGAGCTTTCCCATTTTGCATCTCATTGATAACTTCATTGACCTCCTCTTCAGACACTAGCTTGTTAAGATTGTGGTTGTCTTCCCCATTTACAAGCTTAGGAATGAATTTTGTGAAATTGTTAATGAACCGAGATCTATCAACAAGAGGCTCCTCTGCAATGCTAAGGAAGTGTTGAACTAGGACAAATTCCATTTCTTTGTGAGATACGAGCTCTTTCCCATTTGTGAGATACGAGGTTTTTCTTCACTTCCCATTTGGCAAGAAACAACTGTTCAAATTGCTGGAAGGTATTGATACGAGCTGCAAGTAAAGATCTGAACCATTTCTTTACCTCACCTGACAAACTCTATGCAAAAAGTCTCAGTTCAATGTCCTCGTGATCAACTTCTTATAGATCTATAAAATTGTTAAGCTTTTATAGATGTTGTTGAGTTGTATAATATCTAGTACCATCAAACTAAATAAGACGTTGTCCATAATTCAGTGGGAGGTCATGGATCAACCCTCCTAGATTCAAAGGTGCATATCAGGTAGCCATAGGCCTGAGATGTGAAATTATGCTAACAACAAGAGTTAGAACAATGGATGTCACATGTACTGATATTTTTGGAATAGAAATCGATGGAATAGACTTTTGAAAACCCCACATATGGGTAGTTGGGGTAAAAACATATGGGATGAAATAAGGAAAATTTAGAGATTTAGCAGCAACTTCCTGAAGTTCCTGGACTCTTTGTTCTAGTTTCTAAAATTGAGACTAAATCTCAAAATCTTGGGGTAACAACTCTACTTCTAGGATAAAGGGCCAAGGGGTGAAGGTCTTAAGACCTGTTGGATCAAGAACAATATATGATAGACTACTTTTGGACATATATCTGAGTAATTTACTTTCAAATTTAATATTTAACACCAAGTCTTCAAAATCTTCAAGCATTGTAGGTAGAGAACAATATCTTTCTAAATCGACTGTACTTCTTTCCTTAGGAGATTTTTTTTTTTTTTGAACAACTTTTCTTGGCTTGAAAAAATTTGAGGTGGATTTGGATCAGGGTTCCTCCGAGTATAAACACATGTATGAGCCAAAACTCCATCAATAAGAATCCTTCAGATCGTAATGTGGGGTCACAAGAGAAAACATCTTGCAATTAAACTGAAATACGAATCTTTGTTTGCCCTCAGAGATTTGATCTTCAACAATCAAATCGTTTGGGAAAAAAAATATGCTTTTCATTCCCTAGCAATGATGCCAAAATTTTATCACTTAGGGAAAACCTAAGTTTCAGGAAAAATCCTAAGGTAACCTCAAAACCTCTTTTAGATTGAATATTGGCCCTTCAACCCAGAGATGGATATCTCCGTAAAAATCAACTACTCTATGGTCAATGTGGTAGTAGGTTTCACAATTGAGTTCGGTGGCCAAATTTAGTTCATAGGATAAAATTGGTTGGGTTGTTTACAAAACATACCATTGGGCATGGAGTCTAGTTCTAAACCAGTAAATCTACATATCTAATGAGCAAGCTATAAAAAGCATGATAGCAACAAATCCTTTAACTGTTTGAGAATTTGGAAGAAAAGTGTTGAAATGAGACAGAGTTTATAGCTAATTGAGGTAAAAAAATACTAATGGTTGATAAATACAAGAAATGAGCATCAATGAATCCCAATATTAGATACTAACATTTTCAAACATGAAAGAAAATTTTATGACAAAGAGGAAACTGATAGGGAACTACAACACATGAGTTTCTTATAAAATCTTCATCAAAATTATAATATATTCAAGACTTCTCAAATATACCAGAATGAAAAATGTTTTTCAATAAAATTCCAACCCTTCTTAATTCTTCATAAACTGTCTTATAGAACTTACATCAACTGATTGCAAAATAATCGTCTCTAGATTATTACAATAATCTAAGATATCTAAATATCTTCAAGTTCATGCATGTAAATAAAAACTTAAATACATTCATTATTTATTTATTTATTTATTTTTCCGAAAATTGCTACTGGAAAATATGCTGATATATAGGTCAAGTAAAATATCTCTCAAATTGTCTTCCTTGGAAAAAGAAACAGGTCCCTAATTGATAGCACAACCTCCTAGCTTGAAAAATAGGTCCCTCTATAAAACCGGATCAAGTTTCCACTGAAATTGCCTTTTATGTTCATCATTTCTTTCACTTTGACCTCCTGATGAAAAAACGCTGATATTGTTGCTATTAGCTTCATTGGTTTTCTGATTTGTCACTTTCACTGACAGACTGACTGTCAAGATTTCTTTTTCGCCTATTTCAAAATTGATAGTGAGAAAATCATCATTTTCGCCTGTTTGAATTTTACTGTCAATGGATATGTCAACACCCCCTATTTTCTCCAAAGTCACTGATAGATTGACTATCAGCTTCATCCCTATATGATTTTCTATCTATGAGCACACAATTGCATCCCAAAGTAACTGACAGTGGATATATCAGTTTCACCAAAAGCACTGGTGATGGGAATATCAACTTCTCGACTGTTCTAATGTCTGCAAAACTATTAGGCCAATTGTTAGCGATAAAATGAAAATCGATGTTTCGTGAAATATATAGAAAAAAATTAAAGTTTACTCCCCCAAGCCTCTTAGCTAAGGGTACTAGCTACCCTGAGAAGTACATCCACCTTCTCCAATATTTGTTTTTTGCTCTATCTTGTCTCTATAGGACCCCTCTTCATAGTTTCTTTGTCTCTGATATTCTTAGAACCTGTAGCCTTCTTTCTGTTGATGATGAGGTCCTTCAGTGGCATATTGTCAACATCAATTACCTCTTTGTCCAACTCTGGGTTATTTCTTAGTTTGATTTTGTATCTTAATTTGTTTATTATCCTTGTATGGTGTCTCTTTCCACCCTTAAAAAATTCAAATAATTTTTCCTCCTCCTGTGATCCAGATTTAAACAGGAACACAACAAATTATAGGTATAACCATACATATAGATATGCAACAGAAATAATACTTCATTTCATTACTGTAAAATACTGAAATATGCTTACAAACAGAAATGGAAATAAACTAGCTAGGACGATGGTAGCTTATCTCTGAGAAGAGATGTGGTTGTTACATGCCTCTGAATTGTGTTACAATGAGGCTCGAAGGCCTATTTATTGTTGAGAAACAATGGAAAACCCTAAACATCCAAAAACCTAACCTTAGAAGATGAAAGGCCAAATTGTGGGCCCCGTTTGGGTAAATTGGTATATCAACTTCCCAGGGTCGTAACTTTGGCATACGATCTCCATTTGATGTGCACAATATCTCATTAGAAATATCTATCCGAGAACCACAACTTTCTGGAAGTTCAAGACCCAAAAAACTACTAAAAATAGTAAACTATGCTACAATTAAGGAAACTAAAAAGCTGAAAGAAACAATGGTGAGGGTCCAAGTGGACTTGGTGGGTGGCCACCAATATCCACCTGGATCATTCCTCCCCCTTTAGGAAGAAATGGTCCCCATTGCAGTGAGTTCCTCCATGAGATGAGGAAACTTCTACTGAACTTGGTCCCTGGTGAACGAGTTGGCCTGCTTTGACAACTCAATACAGTTGGATATTCTTCTAGCGAGTGTGCTTGATCTGTGTCCATGATCCGATCAGTTGCAGCGATTTCCATGCAATTTGGATTTAATTCTGTGGGTGTGAGTTGTTTTGCAATGTTGAATGTGTCTAGTAATGGTGGAAAGTATGGCTGAAGGTGGTCCACATTGAACACTGGGTGCAGGCCAAGGAATGGGGGAATGCGGAGATTAAATGCATTTTCTCTTACCACCTTGGTAATGGTGTAAGGACCATATCAGAGTGGTATGAGTTTCTAATAGGCACTGGTAAGGCATTCCTTTTGCAATGCAACTAGACTTTGTCACCCACTTGAAACTTGTGTGGCACCCGATGTTGATCATGTCGTTGCTTGTACTTGGAATTTGATTTCTCCATAATTTCGTGGACCTACTGGTGAATATGTTGGATGTGCTCAATGAAGTTGTTTTCCTTATTGGTTTCAGACTAGACATCAATCGAATCTACATGAGTAGCTGCAAATGACATGGCCACATCAATGGGACATAGTGGTTGGAATCCCAAGCCCACCTGAAAAGGGTTGTGGCCAGTTGAGATGTGGAGAGCCCGGTTGTAGCTGTGTTGAACATAGTGGAGGATCTTATCCCATGTGTGTGGAAGCTTTGAGTTGTACATGCATAGAATGTGTACGATTATCCTGTTGACAACCTCTATCTAGCCATCAGTTTGAGGATGGAAGGCTGTGGAGTTAGTGAGTTTGGTGTCCAGCATCAACTAGAGACTGAACAAAAATGTACTGAGGAACTTGTTGCCTCGATCTGAGATGATATACCGTGGGATCGCAAAGTGTACCCACACTCATTCAAATAAGAGTTTAGCAGTGGCTTCTGTTGTGATATTCTTCTTGCAGGCTGCTATAATGGCCATCTTGGAGAACCTGTCGACGACCACAAAAGCACAGTCGTTTCCATTCTTAGTATAAGGAAGGCTCGACATGTAATCCATGGAGATGGATTCCCAAGGTCGACTAGGGGTAGGAAGCAGGGTATAGAGGCCTTGCTTCTTGATGGTCAGTTTGGCAATGACGCAGCCAGTGCATGATCTAATGTACTTCCCGACATCTTGTCGAATATTTGGCCAATAGAAATACTTCTGCAGTGCTGTTGTTGGAAGTTTGACAACTAATTATGTAAATTTGGGTAAAATGTAACAAGTTAGTTTTATACCGAATCATTGGTTATGTAACTGAGGAGGCACATATAAAACCAAATGAATTCCCAAACTATTGTATGGAGAATCATTATTGATTGAATAGAGAATCCAATCCCTTGCCCCGTGGATGTTTCCTTGACACCTTGTCAAGGTTTTACCACGTAAATCCTGTGTTGTTACTTGTGTGTGTGAATTCGGTTTTCCAGTTATTTATGAGCTTTTCTTGGTGAATGTATAACTAATTTTTTCTTTCTTCTTTACTCATTCCCTATTTGAACTACAAGTGGTATCAGAGCATGTTTGGTGCTGCGTGAAGGTTTTTTCTGAGGGGAGGCTATTGAAGAGCCAACATGTTTGAGCATTGAAGTGCATGCGAATCAACGTGTAGTGTTGTTGCGTGAAGGTTTTCTCTAAGACATTGAAGAAACAATGTGTTTTTACACTGCCATCTACTTTGAGGAGGCCCTGCATGAAAGAACTGCATGCTGTGTGCTTGAGGGTGGACACCCCATCTCTGTGTGAAGTGCAGAACCTGTGTGCCGTTGCCGTGTCCATTTGCGTTGAGCAGGCCATCTGCGTTGAGGAGAAGTGACCGTGAAGACCAGGATTATGACCTCTGCATGCTGGAGTAGAGGCTCCAGTGTGGTGCTGCGTGGCAAAAAGGTTCCAGTCTATTGCTAGTGCTACGTGGCATAAAGGCTTCAGTCTATTGTTGTGTGGTAAAGAGAGGTCTAGTTTGGTGCTGTGTGGTGAGAAGGCTCAAATTTTGCATGTTGGAGCAAAGAAGAGTTGTGACTGCGTGCTGTCAGAAGTGCTACCAGAGGCTTGACTTATGAATCCTGGTAAATTCTATTAAATTTGAGAGAAATTTTTTCCCAGAATTTTGAATTTGGAGAGAAGAAAATCATAGAAATTCAAGAAATTTTTTTGTTTCCAGAAATTTGTGAAAACAAAGGGGTGGGTTTGTTTAAATTTTTTAAGGAAAGAAAAACAAAAGGGCAGAATCAGGTTTTTTGTCAAATTTTTTAAGGAAAGAAAATCAAAAGGGTTTTTTATTAAATCAGGGTTTTTTAAAAAGGAAACAGCAAAATCAGTTTTTTTTTTTGTTGAAAAGAAAGAAACCCTAGTTGCTAGCAGATTGTGGAGAGCAGTTTGTGGTGAAATTTAACCCTATAAGTAAAGTCTAGAAGCAAACTAAAAAAATGGCCAAGATGTCGAATGTAAAATTAGAGGCAGAGAAATTCACTTGCAAGAGCAATTTTGCTCTTTGGAAACTGAAAGTTAGGGATCTGCTTGTGCAACAAGGGTTGCACAAGGCATTGGATGGGGCAACTAAGAAACCTGCACCCATGAATGATTCAGACTGGGAGGACTTGGATGCTCGAGCTCTCAGTACCATCAGGTTATGGCTGGCGGATGAGGTTCTCTTCAACATTGTTGAAGAGAGGACAACTTCAGGTTTATGGGAAAAACTGGAAAATCTCTATATGACAAAGTCATTAACCAATAGAATTTATCTAAAAAGATAGTTGTACAGTCTTTGAATGAAAGAAGGTTCAAAAGTTGCAGAACATTTGAATGTTTTTAATACACTCATATGCCAATTATCAGATATGGAAGTTAAGATTCAGGAAGAAGATAAAGCCATAACCTTGTTGTGTTCTCTGCCCGAATCATGGGATCACTTCGTAAATTCAATCAGCTTGAGCACTGCTGATTCTTTGAAGTTTAAATCAGTCGTGGGAGCTCTCTTATCTAAAGAAGTACGAAGGAAATCCAGTAATAAAATAGTTGCATCAGAAGCCATGATAGCTAGAGGATGGTCAAAGGAAAGAGGAGAAAAAACAAGGGGGTCTTCCATATCTAAATCGAAGGGAAAGAAGATTAAGGAAAAATTTTGGCACTGCAATAAAATTGGACACTTGAAGAAAGATTGTTGGAAACGAAAAGAATCTTATAACTTGAAGAAGGAAGCGAATCAGGTCGATTCAGGTATGATAGACGAAGTTTTATCTACTAAAGAATTATGTATGATAGATGAAACTTCACCTGAATGTAATGTATCTCAGGGTTTAGAAAGCTGACTGTTAGACTCTGGTGCTTCTCATCACATGTGTCCACACAAAAATTGGTTTACTTCGTATGAAAATGTAAATGGTAGTTTTGTGTTTATGGGTAATAATGTGTCATGTTAGAATGTTGGGATGGAAAATATTAGGATTAAAATGTATGATAACACAGTTATAACATTAACTAGTGTTAGACATGTACTTGATTTGAAGAAAAAATTGATTTCTTTGGGAATGTTGGATTCAGATGGTTATAAGTTTACAGGTCAGAATGGCATGCTGAAAGTCTTTAAAGGAGCCCTAGTGGTTATGAAAGCAGAAAAGGTCAGAAATCTTTACAGGTTAAAAGGAAGTACTCAGGTCAGTGAAGCAGCAATTGTGTCAGAAAAGGAAGAAGCAGGTACTCGTCTATGGCATCAACGATTGGGTCACATGAGCAAGAAAGTTCTTCAGATACTGATGAAACATAAATCTCTTCCCAATCTAAAATCTTTTAAGTTAGATTTTTGTAAACATTGTGTGTAAGGAAAACAGTGTAAACAGATATTTAAAACTGGAAATCATAATAGTAAAGATATTTTAGACTATATTCATTCTGATCTATGGGGACCATCCCCTGTTGTATCATATGGAGGTTCTCTATATTTTTTAACGTTTATTGATGATTTCTCCCGTAAAGTTTGGGTCTTTATGCTAAAAAGGAAAGATGATGTATTCAATGTCTTTAAACAATTTAAAGTAATGGTAGAGAAAAGAATAGGCAAATCTATTAAATGTTTAAGAACTGAAAATGGTGGTGAGTTCACTTCAATCGAATTTGAACAATACTATAAGGATGAGGGAATTATTAGACACAAAACTGATGTTTATACTCCCCAGAAAAATGGTGTTGTTGAATGTATGAATCAGACTCTTATGGAAAGAGCCAGAAGCATGATCAGCAATGCTAACTTGCAAAAGGAGTTGTGGGCAGAAGCCGTATCTACTGCTTGTTATTTAGTTAACAAATCACCTTCAGTAGAAATTAATTGTAAAATTCCTGAAGAAGTTTGGACATGTTAGTCTTGTAATTATTCACATTTAAGGATATTTGGCTGTGATTCTTATTCTCTTATCCCTAAAAATCGGCGTTCAAAATTATATCCAAAATCAAAATGTTATGTCTTTGTTGTGTATGACTATGCAATGAAAGGATACAGGTTGTGGGATCCTACATTGCAGAAGATAGTCATTAGTAGAGATGTGACATTTGATGAAACTTCTCTTTTAAAATCAAATGTTGAAAGAATTGAATAGGAATAGGTATCAACAAATTATCAAGTTCAGCTGGAGGCTAGACCTTTTAGTGACAGTCAAAAGGAAGGAGAGACTTCTGGAGAAAAAGGCGTTGAAGATACAAAGGAAGTTGTTGAAGTTTCTGAGCCAGTTCAAGTTTTTGGACCAGTTCAGCAACCAGTCACTCTAAGAAGGTCTACAAGGGAAAGAAAAACTCCCAAAAGGTATGAAGATTCTACTTCATCTTTTGCTTTGATTACTAAAGATGGGGAACCTTCTTGTTATCAGGAAGTAGTAGATGATTCAGATAGCGAAAAATGGAAAACGGATATGGAAGAAGAAATGGATTCCTTAGCCAAGAACAATACTTGGGATCTTGTAGAGATTCCTGAAGGGATAAGTGTTGTTGGATGCAAGTGGGTCTTCAAACTAAAATGGAAAGTTGATGGAAGTATCGAAAGGTATAAGGTGAGACTGGTAGCAAAAGGGTATTCTTAGATTGAAGGTATAGACTTTCATGAGATTTTTTCTCCAGTTGTAAAACTTGTATCTATTCTTACTATGTTGGCACTAAATGCATTACTTAACCTTGCATTAGAATAGTTAGATGTTAAAATAGCTTTTCTACATGGTGATTTGAATGAAGAGATATATATGGAACAACCAGAAGGTTTTGTACAAGGTCACAACAAAAGATTAGTTTGCAAGCTCAGGAAATCATTGTATGGTCTGAGGCAGTCTCCCAGACAATGGTACAAGAAGTTTGATTCCTTCATGGTGAGCCAGAAATTTATAAGAAGTGAGTATGATCATTGTGTATACTTCAAAAGTTTAAATGGCATATTCATTATCTTAGCTTTGTATGTTGATGATATGCTTATTGCAAGCAAAAGCATGGAAGAGATCAACAGGTTAAAGGCTCAGCTCTCTAGGACGTTTGATATGAAGGATCTTGGAGCAGAAAACCATATCTTGGGCATGGAGATACACAGAGACAAGAAAAATGGTAAGCTTTGGTTATCACAGTAGAAGTATGTGGAGAAAGTACTTGAAAGGTTCTGTATGAACAATGTGAAACCTGTTAATGTTCTGTTAGCTTCCCATTTTAAGCTTTCTTCGGTTTTGAGTCCTAGAACTGATGAAGAAAAGCAGTATATATCTCATGTACCATATGAAAATGTTGTAGGCAACTTAATGTATGTGATGGTATCTACAAGACCTGACATTTCACATGCAGCTGGAGTTGTCAGCAAGTTCATAGCAAATCCAGGTGAAGAACATTGGGAGCAGTGAAATGGGTGCTTCGATATCTAAGAGGCACAAGTGACCATTGCATCATCTTTAGTGGTAGTGAAGGACCAGTCTACGGATATGTAGATGCTAATTATGCAGGTGATTTGGAAAAAAGAAGATCTACTATAGGTTATGTCTTTACTCTTGCAGGTGGAGTAATTAGTTGGATGTCAAATCTTCAAGAAATAGCTGCATTGTCCACTACCGAAGCTGAATATATAGCTGCTTCAGATGCCAGTAAAGAAGAAATCTGGTTAGAGGGTCTGCTTGATGAGATTTGAAGGATGCAGGAGAAAGTGAATGTACTTTGTGACACTCAAAGTGCTATTCACTTGGCTACAAATCCTGCTTATCATAGCAGAACCAAGCACATTGATGTAAGGTATCATTTTTTGAGACATGTGATCAATGGCGGAAAAGTAGCTCTTCAAAAGGTCCATACGTGAAAGAATTGTGCAGACATATTAACAAAGCCAGTTACAGTAGAGAAGTTGCGATGGTGTTTAGCTTCTCTTTGCTTGCAGAAAAGATGATGAATGGGCATGGGCAAGGGATTAGGAAAATTGTTGTCAAGGTGGAGTTTGTTGGAAGTTTGACAACTAATTATGTAAATTTGGGTAAAATGTAACAAGTTAGTTTTATACCGAATCATTGGTTGTGTAATTGAGGAGGCACATATAAAACCAAATGAATGCCCGAACTATTGTATGAAGAATAATTATTGATTGACTAGAGAATCCAATCCCTTGCCCCGTAGATGTTTCCTTAACACCTTGTCAAGGTTTTACCACATAAATCCTGTGTTGTTACTTGTGTCTGTGAATTCAGTTTTCCAGTTAGTTATGAGATTTTCTTGGTCAATGTAGCACGGTGGTTAATACCATGATCGGTGGTCAAATGAGGCAATCTACAACATTATTGGTGTTGCCCTTCTTATACTCGATATTAAAATGGAAATGTTGCAGGTATGTGGACCACTTCTTATGGTGATCATTCTGCAATTTCCCTTGGGTCTGTATGAACTGCAGGGGTTGGTGGTCTGTGTGGATGACCATTTCCTTACCCAAATGTAATGCTTCCATTGTCGGAAAGCCTGCATAATGGAGTACATATCTTTTCCATATGTGGGGTACTTTTGGACTGTGTCTGAAAGTGTCTCACTGTGATATGCCACTGGGTGCCCATGTTGAGTAAGGACTGCCCCAATAGCATAGTCAGAGGCATCTGTCTTGACCTGAAACGGTTATTGCAAGTTTGGTAATTCGAGTACTGGGGCTGAGTAAAGGAAATCTTTCAACTCTGTGAATGCCTTCTGTTGAGATTCAGACCAAAAGAATTTTTCTTTCACTCCTCCCTTGGTGACTTGATTCAAGGGCCAAGTGATATGAGAAAATCCCAACACGAACTTGCGGTAGAAGTTGGCAAGACCTAGAAAGTTGCGGAGCTCTCTCAAAGTGGTTGGAGGTGGCCAATCCCGAATGACCTGGATCATGATTAGATCCACATGCACACCCTATTCATCAATAATGTATCCCAGATACTGAACCTGGGTCATGCCAAAAGTGAATTTCTCCAAATTGGCACATAACTTGTGTTGCCGCAATGTTTGTAGAACCTGTTAGAGGTGGTGGAGGTGCTCTTCCCAACTATGGATGAAGATTAGGATGTCATCCAAGTATACCACTACAAATGATTTGGTGAATGGCCGCAAGATGTTATCCATTAGCCTCATGAAGGTTGCAGGAGTATTTCTCAATCTGGAAGGCATAACCAACCATTTGAAAAGGCCCTTCTTGGCTTCGAAGGCAGTCTTCCACACATCAGAGGGTTCAATTGGCACCTAGTGATATCCTGACTTCAAATCGATCTTACTGAAATAGTTTCCCCCTTCAGTAGGTCCAGAAGGTCATCAATTCATGGGATCGGGTACCTATTACAGACAGTGATCTTGTTCAGTGCTCGATAGTCAATATAGAATCTCCAAGTCCCATCCTTCTTCTGTACCAACATGATCGGGTTCCCATAGGGTGATGAACTTAGACGGATGTGACCTTTCTGCAGCAACTCCTGAATCTGCCTCTTGATTTCATCGTTCTCCAGAATGGAGCATCGATAGATTTGGTCCATTGGGTAGTGGCGTATCTGGGGTCAGATCGATGGAGTGCTTGACCTGACAGTGCAGAGGAACCCCTACGGGGGAGGTGAAGATGTCCTCGTACTCCTCCATGACCTTGTCCATCTGTAGTTGTCGTGTAGAGGGGCCCTGTCTGGAGGTTGTGGCCACCGTGTTCTTCTTTCCTTGAGGGTGTATCATCAGGAAAATAAATTTCCCCATTTTGGAAATGCTCTTACTGCATTGTTTTGCAGTAACCAAAGAGATGGCGATAGGTAGTGCTACCTTTGATATCATGTACAAATTATTTCCCAAAGTAACAATAACAACACGAGGTCTTCATTAATACACAGTATGTCGCTTCCACACGTATGGTTGTCCTAATAATACATCACAAACATAAAGGGGAGAAACGTCACACAATACCTCAGCCATGAAGGGCTTGATGTTGTATGGAAGGCGACACTGCTGGCTCATGCGAAGATCCCATCCTTGGTGAAGCCACCCGATGGTGTACAGTTGTGGATGTGTTGTGGCCGGTAAGCCCAGTCACTTCATGACCTCTGCCAAAATGAGGTTCTTTTGGCTCCCGCTGTCAACAATGAACTATAGTGGGGAGCCCTTTACTCACATCTGGGAGTGGAATAAATGCTCCTCCTCCTCTGGATCTTTGGTTCCTCCTTCTGGATATTTGTGGTGGAAACGGTGGCATTGGGCTCTGCATCAATTCGTGTTGTGAGTGAAGCTCTTATGGAATGCACACCACTTTCCCATGTCCTTTTTCGGCTTTGCGATGCTGTTATTTTCTTGCAACTTTGGCGGGTTGTCTTGGGCTGCCATGCCTTGGCTTTGTCCTTTGTTCTATGGTTTGGGGCCACCTTTCCCTTGCTTTGGATTTGTAGATCCAAAGTCTCTCTTCTTTTATTTAAACTTTTGCTCGATCTTCACGGCATATCAGTATGCTGTGCCGAGCGAGGAGATGTTCAGGAATTCTATTTCTTCCTAGATGTACCTGTGCAGGCAGCTATGGTATTTGAGTACCAAATGCTGCTCTAAATCCTTGATACCTAAATTTGTGCAAAGGGTATGGGAAATATTGGTAAACTCTGGCACGTCTTGGTCCCTTCCCTGCCATAGCATGGTCCACTTTGTGTATTGATCCTCATAGCTTCCGATAGGGTAGTACTACTCCTTGATGGTAGTTTGGAATGAATTCCAAGTGGGTGCAACTGTAAACAGTGAGGCTGTAATTTCATCTTTCTTCTCGTAGTAGGTTTCCCACCAGTCCATGACGTGGGGGGTGGCTTTGAGAAGAGTGAAAGTAATCTTTTCCCGGCTAGAAAAATCATGAACAAAAAAATACCCTTCTAGCATATTTAACCATTTATCTACGACATCTACATCTATCTGACCCTCAAATATGGGAATGTCAAAGTTAACTTGTACCTCAAATGGTGTGACACTTCCAGAATAACTGTTGGAAGTAGTTGTGTCACCCTAGGTAGCCGCTGAAGGATCTAGGCAAAGTTTTCCATCATCGTGTTCCTTTGTCACTTGAGGGCCTCTTCGAGCAAGATTTTGATAGGATCTCCTGCCCCCTCATCTTTCTTTTCATCCACCATGGGAGGCTGTCAAGATTTGTGAGGCTGGTCTTGCAAAGGTTTGACCAGTTCAAGCCCTAACTCCTGATATACCAACCTCATTGGGGACATGCAAAGAAAGTTAGAGAAAGAGCAAACCACTCCGATACCACTGATTCATATTTAAACAGGAATGCATCAAATTACAGATATAACCATACATATAGACATGTAGCAGAAATAATACTTCATTTCATTATTGTAAAATACTGAAATATGCTTACAAACAAAAATGGAAATAAACTAGTTAGGGAAATGGTAGCTTATCTCTGAGAAGAGATGTGACAACTACATGCCTCTGAACTGTGTTACAATGAGGCTAGAAGGTCTATTTATTGTTGAGAAACAATGGAAAACCCTAAACATCCAAAAACCTAACCCTAGAAGATGAAACACCAAACTGTGGGCCTTGTTTGGGTAAATTGGTACATCAACTTCCCGAGGTCATAACTTTGGCATTCAATCTTCGTTTGATATGCACAATATCTCATTAGAAAGATCTATCTGAGAACTACAACTTTGGGAAGAGAAACTTCGGTCCATTGATTAGAAAATGATCCTTGATGACTTTTTTAAATTCTCAAAAATTAAAGTCAAAAGATGCTTCTGCAAATAGTCTCAGTCCATAGATTTCTTCGTTCTGAATCCAACACAACTTGAACAAGAAAAAATGGACTCCGAACTAAGGAGATATTGTAAAGTGAAAATTTCCCAATGTCCTTAGAAAAGGAGGCAATTTCATTAATTTTAAAACTATATTAAAAATTTGATTTTTAGTATAGGCTCACTAGCCAATCCACGGCTGCCACGTGGCATGCTGGGATTGGGCCATGTGGCCCTCTCTGGTTAGCTAAAAGAGGCATTATGTAAAAAAATTTAGATTCTATGGGATTTGATTCCTAGACCTATCTCCCACAAACGCAAGGTCTTAACCGGATGGTCTACGCAATGTCACTTGTTATATGGTGATTGCAATTTGGTTTTTTTGATGGTATGGGTTGGAGAAAACCTCAAAATAGGGGGAGGAGCCAACCAAACTTGGCAGCTCAACTCCCCCTCTTCACGTAACAGAGCCACATATCCAATCCAACAAATTTAGCCAACGGTTCATCGAAGGTTCTATCCATTCAGCGCCAAATCCAATGAAGTCTCTACGACAGTCAAACCTACCACTACGCGCCATGCAAGCACCTTATCATTCCTCTAGTGAAGGCTCCATTCAACACCATTCTCCAATGGATAAGGTTAGCACTCCAATGGCTATCCTCTACATCAAGAGAATTTGCATGAAAGATTATTATATACCATTTTTAATGGTTTATCTGCCATGCATACAAACGGTTTATCCAACGCAAAAGAGATCACACTAATGGATAGCAATGCAGTGGTCAGCAATCTGGACTGCCATATAGACAACCACACGATTGGAGTCTATGTGTTATGCAGGGAAAGCTAGGAGGCTCCAGTGAACATGTAGACCTCCACGTAAACCAATAAAAACGTGCCAAGGTTAGCAACTCTCCAACGGATATCCACATGGATCTTATCACATATAAAAAAAATTAATGCAGACTATATTAAAATGTTTGTTGAGTAGTGTGTATCGGAGAAGTAGGAGGGAGGGTCGATCACTCGACCTCCCACCCATTATAACTAAGCCTTTTCCAAAGTGCTAGAGCCATCGGTCTCAAGAGGAGAGCGACTTTAATATATTTATTGCAAGTAAAATCCAAAGTCCCAGTTAGCAGCACTCCGCTAAAGTTAGCACCCTGCTACAGTTGGCAAAATCACCAAATTTGGAGGCAGATTTAGCAGTTGCAGACAGAGAGTTGATTTTTGGGAGGTCCAGAGGTCACTTTGTCAGAACAGGGTCACGTTTATAGTCGATTTTCATTGTCTCGACGTTTTGAACTCATCTGTGCTATCAGTTTCTACATTTGAGTTGCAAAATTATGAAGGAGTAGTTCCATCAAGAAACTCAAGGTAGCTTAGAGCAATGAGTAAAGGAATCAAGTCCAAGGGAGCTTGGATCTGTTTGCAGCCATGACAGGGATATAGATGGTATTCTAATCCCATTGGTTCAGTTCAATAACCTTTGGAGTTAAGTGTGGAACTTGTAAAAGAATTATTGCCATTATCCCCAAGAACCATGTCAAGTTGACAAGAGATCATGGAGACGTAGCCCATGAGATTTGGGTGAAATCCTAGATTAAATTTGCTGTTATGTATGGTTGTTTATTTGCTGCATTATATGATTGTTATATGTGTTTAATACCAACATAAACAAAAGGAATTAAAGCACTAAACAATTAAAACAAAGACATACACCTATTTCAAGTATTTAATTCTGCAATTGTCAACATAAGCTAGATCCTATATTTGTTAAGCTTTGGAGTGGGAGGTTCTTCTAAGCATAACAAGTTATTAAAACCCTCATTTCAGATTATGTGGTATCAGAGCAACATGCTTGATTGACAGAGCAAAAGGTTTCTTGTTTGACTTAAAAGGTGTTTAAACAATACAAAGGATTTGACTGTATGATTGTTTGTAAACTAACTATTGATTGAGTTTACAAAGATGAAGGGAAATCTACATGAAGGAAGAAGGGATGAAGGCATTCTCCTTACCCCAAGGACCTCAAGAAATCCTTCATGCACAAGAGGTTTTTTTGGAAAAGGGCTATTTGAATAAGAGTTTGACTCTATAGTCATTTAGTTCAGAAATTTGTCAATAGATTCTGAATTTTGTTGAAGTTCTTTTGTTCATTTTTATAATGACAACTTCTACAAGTGAGTTCTCAAAATCTTCCTCCTTCACAAGATTCTTTGATAAAGACATGAAGAAAGACTTGTTCATCATGATGGATACGGTGAGGGAAATTTAAAACTATATTAAAAATTTGATTTTTAGTATAGGCTCACTGGACAATCCACAGGTGCCATGTGGTAGGCCGATATTGGGCCATGTGGAATTATTTGGTTGGCTAAAAGAGACATTATGTAAAATTTTTGAGAGTCTATTGGATTCAATCCCTAGACCTATCTCCCACAAGTGCAAGGTCTTAACTGGATGGGCTGCACAATGTCACTTGTTATATGGTTATTGAAATTTGGTTTTTTTAATGGTATGGGTTGGAGAAAACCCCAAAATAAGGGGAGGAGCCTGCCAAACTTGGCAGCTTGACTCCCCCTCTTCACGTACTGAAGCCACATATCCACTCCAACGGATTTAGCCAATGATTCATCGAAGGTTCTATCCATTCAACGCCAACTCCAACGAAGTCTCTACGATAGTCAACCCTGCCACTACACGCCATGCAAGAGCCTTATAATTCCTCTAGTGAAGGCTCCAGTCAACACTATTCTCCAATGGATAAGGTTAGCACTCTATTGGCTATCCTCTACATCAAGAGAATCCGCATGAAAGATTATTATATACCATTTTTAATGATTTACCTGCCATGCATACAAACGGTTTATCCAGTGCAAAGGAGATCACGCTAATGGATAACAACGCAACCGATCAGCAATCTGGAGTACCATGCAGAAAGCCACGGGGTTAGAGTCTATGTGCTATGCAGGGGAAGCGAAGAGGCTCTAGTGAACATGCAGAACTCCACGTAAACCAATAAAAATGTGCCAAGGTTATCAATGCTCCAATGGATATCCACGCAGATCTTATCACATATCAAAAACATAAATGTAGAATAGATTAAAATGTTTGTTGAGTAGTGTGCATCAGAGAAGGAGGAGGGAGGGTCGATCACACAACCTCCCACCCATTATAACTAAGCCTTTGCCAAAGCACTAGAGCCATCAATCTCAAGAAGAGAGCGGATTTAATATAATTTATTACATTTAAAATCCAGATTCCTAGTTAGCAACACTCCACTAAAGTTAGCGCCCTGCCACAGTTGGCGGAACTGCCAAATTTGGAGGCAGATTTAGCAGTTGCAGACAGAGAGTTTATTTTTGGGAGGTCTAGAGGTCACTTTGTCAGAATAGGGTCATGTTTATAGTCAATTTTCATCGTCTCAATGTTCTAAACTCTTCGGTGTTATTAGTTTTTGCATTTGAGCTGTATAATTCTGAAGGAGTAGTGCCATCAAGAATCTCAAGGTAGCTTAGAGCACTAATTGAAGGAATCAAGTCCAAGGGAGCTTGGATCTGTTTGCAGCCATGACAGGGATATAGATGTTATTCTAAACCCATTGGTTCAGTTCAATAACCTTTGGAGTTAAGTGTGGAACTTGTAAAAGAATTATTGGCATAATCCCAAAGAGCCAAGTCAAGTTGACAAGAGCTCATAGAGACGTAGCCCACGAGATTTGGGTGAACTCCTAGATTAAATTTGTTGTTATGTGTGGTTTTTTATTTTCTGCGTTATATGACTGTTATATGTGTTTAATATCAACATAAGAAAAAGGACTTAAAGCACTAAACAGTTAAAACAAAGACATACACCTATTTCAAGTATTTAATTCCGCAATTATCAACATAAGCCAGATCCTATATTTGATAAGCTTTGAAGTGGGAGGTTCTTTTAAGCATAACAAGTTATCAAAACCCTCATTTCAGATCAAGTGGTATCAGAGTAGGATGCTTGATTGACAGAGCAAAAGGTTGCTTGTTTGACTTAAAAGGTGTTTAAGCAGTACAAAGGATTTGACTGTTTGATTGTTTGTAAACTAACTATTGATCCAGTTTGAAAAGATGAAGGGAAATCTACAAGAAGGAAGAAGGGTTGAAGGCATTCTCCTTACCCCAAGGACCTCAAGACAATCCTTGAAGCACAAGAGGTTTGTTTGCAAAAGGGTTGTTTGAATAAGAGTTTGACTCTACAGTCATTTAGTTCAGAAATTTGTTAATAGATTTTGAATTTTGTTGAAGTTCTTTTGTCCATTTTTATAATGACAACTTCTACAAGTGAGTTCTCAAACTATTCCTCCTTCACAAGATTCTTTGATGAAGACATGAAGCAAGACTTGTTCATCATGATGGATATGGTGAGAGAAATGAGCACTGAACTTTGAGAGCAGTTGAATTCCATGAAGGAAGAGAAGTAGTTGCTTTTTGACAAATTGCAGGAAATGGAGAGTCAACTTCATATTGCAAATATGAACCTGAAAAGGATGCATGAGTTGGAGACACAACTCCTTGTTTCCAAAGAAGCCTTAGTCAAGTATCAGCTTGAAGAAGAGGTAAACAATCCTAGTTTGTCTTCAATTTCCTCTAAGAATGTTTATGTTGGTTCTTTTGAAAAACATACAAGAGGCATAGGGTCCAAGTTGATGTAAAAAATGGGCTATGAAGGAAAAGGATTAGGCAACCATGCATAAGGCATTGTTAAGCCAATAATGGTGGAGGAAACTCCTAAGAATTTGGGTCTTGGTTATGGACAATCTTATGGAGAAAGTTCCAAAGCAGCCATGAAGGCAATTGAAACAGTTCCTAGAAGGAGTTTCATTTAAGGTCTTCTACCTCAAGAGTGTAAAGATTGTATTCTTGGGGAATGCAATAGTTTGAAACATACTTTGCAGGAAGAAGGTGTTCATAAGAATGCAATCGAACAAGAGAGTTGTGAAGGCTCTAAAATCATTGAAGAGATTGATGGTGTTTCGAAGGGAGCCACTTCTTCATTCGATTCACCTTCTCATGAAGACAACAAAGGTAAAAGATAAAGGTATAAATCTGATTTCAATCACACTTCTTTTAATTATATTAAGCATGGTAAATTTCCACATAAGCATTGGAAAAAAATTGCATGTTCCTTTTATGGTTTGGTTAATCATAGTGTTTCTAGATGTTGGAAGAAAATGGCCATATACAGGAAATTTTTCAAGAAAAGAAGGCAAGAAGCCAAAGGTCCATTGGACAAGGCAAATTATGTTGTAAAAAGTATGAACATGTGTTGCACTTATTGCGATATGGAAGGATATATTGCTGAAAAGTGTTGGACTTTGAATCTAATGCTTCCACGAAATTTGAGGAAAGTGGAAAAAGAGAATGGCAAGAATGGAAAGGAAGTTTCCATAATTGATGTGTGTCAGGATGATTCACGTATTGATTTCAATGTGCAATTAAAGGAAGCACCTTTGATGTGGATTGGTAAGAAATGGTTAGAGTTTTTATCCAATTAAAGTTGCATATCTTTTGATGTGATGCGTTTCTTTGCTAATGGAATGCAAGTTGCAAGGTTTTACCAAAAAGGTGAATGGAAAAGTTGAGTATGAAGACTCACTTTATTGTGGCAAAATTATATTCATTTCAGCTTTGTAAGTACATCTACATATGATTGAGGATCTTGTACTTATGATTGTACTTAAGAGAAAGTTGAAGAATGGAATGCATACATGAGAATGGTATGTATGAACACAGGGATGCTAATGATTTCCTTGTATTTGAACATGTATGTGTAATTGACTTGATGGAAAGGAATCGACCATCATATTGCTTTGTTTAAACATACATGTAATGCCATTTGACTTGGAAAAGTTGATTTGGTCTCCAAGATTGTAAAAGGGAGATAAAGATGAAGTGTTTCACCTTTGAAAAAGAATCTTTAAAATCTTTTTGTACATGCTTGACTTGAAGGGTCAAATGTTTGAAAAGGCATGTTTTTAGTCGGCTTATGATTTAGTCAATCATTTGTACACAAGATGTAAAGACATAATGATGATTCACATGATTTGAAATTTGTTTCTTTTGTTGGAGCAAGAATATATGTCATCAAGTTATTTTTACAAGATGTCAGAAGAAAATTTGTAACCAAAATTCTGAATGCTGCTTAGGAAAATTTCTATTGAGAAGATGTAATCTCATGTTTTTTGAACCACCTTGGATCGATGATCAAGGAAGACAGTTCTTAACCGGAGGAAAAGCACATCCAGGGAGGAAAGTGTTGACTATCTTCGAGTTTTGGTTCAAAGGAACTAGCCATGTAAGGCAAGTGTATGGAGGCTGAAAGAAGAGGGTGTTGTTACTCTCATCTATTGTATAGATCGGTATATTAGTCTTTTGGGGTCTAAAAGATTCCCAATGGGGATGAGTGATCAGAAAATGATCCTTGATAACTTTTTAGATGCTCAAAAATCAATGTCAAAATATGCTTCTGGAAATAGTCTCATTGCGTAGATTTCTTCATTCTAAATCTTGCACAACTTGAACGGGAAAAAATGGACTCCAGACGAAAGACATATTGTAAAGTGAAAATTGCCCAATGTGCTTAGAAAAAGAGGCAATTTCATTAATTTTAAAACTATATTAAAAATTTGATTTTTAGTATAGGCTCACTGGCCAATCCATGGTTGCCACGTGGCAGGCCGGGATTGGGCCACGTGGCCTTCTCTGGTTGGCTAAAAGAGGCATTATGTAAAATTTTTGAGAGGATGGGATTCAATCCCTAGACCTATCTCCCAAAAGCGCAAGGGCTTAACCGGATGGGCTGCGCAATGTCACTTGTTATATGGTGATTTCAATTTGGTTTTTTTGATGGTATGGATTGGATAAAACCCAAAACTAGGGGGAGGATCCTGCCAAACTTGGCAGCTCAACTCCCCCTTTTCACATAACGGAGCCACATCTACACTCCAATGGATTTAGCCAATGGTTCATCGAAGGTTCTATCTATTCAGCACCAACTCCAATGAAGTCTCTATGATAGTCAAACCTGCCACTACGCACCATGTAAGCACCTTATCATTCCTCCAACAAAGGCTCTAGTGAACACCATTCTCCAATGGATAAGGTTAGCGCTCTAATGGCTATCCTCTACGTCAAGAGGATCCACATGAAAGATTATTATATACCATTTTTAATGGTTTATCCACCATGCTTACAAATGGTTTATCCAGCACAAAGGAGATCATGCTAAAGGATAGCAATGCAGCCAGTTAGCAATCTGGACTGCCATGTAGACAACCACGGGGTTGGAGTCTATGCGCTATGTAGGGGAAGCCAAGAGGCTCCAGTGAACATGCAGACCTCCACGTAAACCAATAAAAACGTGCCAAGGTTATCAATGCTCCAACGGATATCCACGTGGATCTTATCACATATCAAAAACATTAATGTAGAATATATTAAAATGTTTGTTGAGTAGTGTGTGTCGGAGAAGGAGGAGGGAGGGTCAATCGCTCGACCTCCCACCCATTATAATTAAGCCTTTGCCAAAGCGGTAGAGCCATCAATCGCGAGAGGAGAGTAGCTTTAATATAATTTATTACAGGTAAAATCTAGATCCCAGTTAGCAGCACTCTGCTAAAGTTAATGCCCTGCTACAGTTGGCGGAGCTACTAAATTTGGAGGCAGATTTAGCAGTTGCAGATAGAGAGTTGATTTTTGGGAGGTCCAGAGGTCACTTTGTTAGAATAGGGTCATGTTTATAGTCAATTTGCATCATCTTGATGTTCTGAACTCATCTGTGCTATCAATTTCTACATTTGATCTACAGAATTCTAAAGGAGTAGTGCCATTAAGAAGCTCAAGGTAGCTCAGAGCACTGATTGAAGGAATCAAGTCCAAGGGAGCTTGGATATGTTTGCAGCCATCACAGGGACATAGATGTTATTCTAAGCCCATTGGTTTAGTTCAATAACCTTTGGAGTTAAGTGTGGAACTCGTAAAAGAATTATTGCCATAATCCCAAAGAGCCAAGTCAAGTTGACAAGAGCTCACGGAGACGTAGTCCACGAGATTTGGGTGAAATCCTAGATTAAATTTGTTGTTATGTGTGGTTGTTTATTTGTTGCATTATATGACTATTATATGTGTTTAATATCAGCATAAGCAAAAGGACTTAAAGCACTAAATAGTTAAAACAAAGACATACACCTATTTCAAGTATTTAATTCCGCAATTATCAACATAATCTAGATCCTATATTTGTTAAGCTTTGGAGTGGGAGGTTCTTGTAAGCATAACAAGTTATCAAAACCCTCATTTTAGATCATCCATGGACCCATGTTGCTCCCATTTTTACCAAAAAACATCGTTTAGGGCCCCAAAATGACTCCAGAAGTTCAGGACCCGAAAAACTGCTAAAAGTAGTAAATTGTGCTACAATTAAGGAAACTAAAAAGCTAAAAGAAACAATGGTGGGGGTCCAAGTGGACTTGGCGAGTGGGCACCAATATCCACCTGGATCATCTTGGGTCTCAATATTTACTTATTTTACTTTAAGAATCTATGTTTTGGCTATGCTTGCAGGGGAGGTTTCAGTGAGTGGAGTTATAACCTAGAAATAACTGATATCAGCAGGTAGGTTTATAGGGGATACAAGGTCTGGTTTACTGAGCTTGAAACTTTTTCGTTGGTAGACTTTAGGGATTTTAGGGCTAGAAGACGTGGATGGAATTTCTATGTTCTCATGGATGGTAGTTGGCTTAATAGGGGCTTGTTCTTTGGTATTTTTATCATTTTTCGCAGTTTTTGGTTTGTCTCTTCATCTTTTAAGGGGTTGAGGTTGAAAACCTCCCCAAAAAAGGAAATGGCTTCAAGACCTTTCTGCCCTAGCTAGCTGGTTTTTTATTAGGAGTTTTATTAGGGATTTGTGGTATATGAAATGGGGGGAGGGGTATGTGTGGGCCCTAAACCTAGATTCCATATGCTTAATGCTTTCTAATAAATAAAAACAAGTATTAATTCTTATTTGACTAACAAGATGTGCAAGGAAATAGAAATGGTGGAGGTTTACCCTATTGAACCTCCCTTCGTAGGTGAAATATTGCTGACAAAGGCGTAGTGGGACATGCCATTTGTCCTGTAACCACTCCTTCTGAACTCTGGCCCTCCAATTTTGACCCTTGAACTCTTCTTTAAAAAGTAATGTGACATCAATCCATGCCAACACATGATTGTGAAAAATATTATCTCCGTCTACTGTTAAGGCTATGGCCTTAGCAATGGACTGTTCTATAGCTGAAAATGATAGACCTCCAACTTTCATGCGATTTCCTTCAAACCCCTGAGCAAAAGACCGAGCCACTGCATTGTGGTAGTTGGTACAATAGTGGAAAAAGTCACTCCAACTGGCTTGCTGAAACGATTGTTGGATTTCGAGGTATATGTCCAGCAAATCCGTTGCTTTGGGCTCATACTGATTCGATTTAAATCCTTTTCCTATTGTGCTATATGGTCTTCTCGGGATTCGATCGTGAATCCCTATGAGAAAAACGGTTTCAATGCCAAGCGTGACTAGCTCTGAACTAACAAAAAAAACCTACTAAAGGGACATGGTAAAACAACTTGACATGCGAACAAAATATTACTGTTGAATGAGTGAATGATTACCGGGATTTAGGTGATGATGGTGAATGGAGTTTGTATCATACGATAAAATAATTTTAATGACATTCACTCATAAAAGCAGAGAAAAAACATTAACCAATACTTTTTACCCCTTCAAAACAGATAAAGACTCTTTTGAATGATATCGCTGACATTGACGTGGTTAATAGAGTCATCGCTTTTTAAATCTAAAATCTGGTTTTGGCGCTAACAGTTGGTCTGTCAATCAAAATGAAATTTCTGATAAGTCATTGTCACTGAATTATTCGGTAGACCATATCGAATAAAAAAAACTCTGAAAGCCCCACTATCAATAATTTCCTTGTTTATTACAACTAAAGTGTTGACAATGAAACTGTCAGCATTTTTATGAAATTTAAAAAAAACGAAGTTTATTATATTAACACTACAGACCCTTGTCCATTTTGTTGGGGTTTCTAGTCTCGAATATAATAAGTCGGTCACCCTCTACCATTTCTTAATGACTTTCCCCACAACTATGTTTCTTATGCCTAATATGATGGTGTGGTAGTGTTTTGCTTGTTTTCTAAAAACTAATTATTTTTATACCTTAAGTCAGACTCTGTTTGACCTTATACGATAGTATTCGGTATGCATGCATCATATGGTAGTTTAAATTGCATTGGTATATAAACTAATATATTGTTGTTTTATAGTTAATGTGTAATAAAATGTTGGCATTCTAGATTCTTAAAATCTTATCGAATTTCTCTTTGTTTCTACAATCGAACTCTTTTTGAAGGATTTCCTTTTGTAGCTCTCTTTCTTATTCCAATTGGAATGTTTCTTTTACCTTAATGACTATACTAATTTGCAGTAAATTCAGTTGTTTGGTTGTGCAACCTTTTATGTAAAATAAATTTCCCTTTCTCTGTTCCGAGAACAATACATGTTCGCACAAAAAAAATATTACAAAATTATTCAAATTTTTCTTATTGGGACTAGGGCCTATCTCGGGCTGCTATTAGGTTAGCTTGGGCTAAAGACCAACCCCAAGTTCCCTCTAAGGCTCTGACACATTGATAGTTGGAATTTACCCATTTTTGTCTTTTAATTCCTTATATGCACTATACTGATTCATTTTGAGCCAACAAGTATAATTTAGTTTCCGAATAGGGTAAACATAGTTATAGTTAAATATTTGATTTTCCAGTCTTCAATTAGACAAGAACCCTCACATTTGTTCCTTATAAAATATCTAATTCATTAGTAATTTTGAGTAGTTGTATGATGCTCTTTGTGGTTATTAATTTTCTCCTTAAATGTTATTATAATGAGATAGGGATTGATCTTGAGTTGTCAACTCTATTGACTCGACATAAGAACTAACCCAACTCCCCTTTAGGGTTTGATCAAGATTCCACTATTATTAAATTTCCTCCTTTCTTTCAATTATAGGCTTATGGGAAATAAACATCAAGTTCAGAAAAATTCGTCATAATGTTGTACACTAATTTTATGTTAATGGTGCAACAAATTTTAGGTCTAAAACATTATCTTGACAGAATATAAACTTGCATGGTTTTCAGAAAATCCTTTCACAGTTCAAATGCAATTGATCATTATTCTTAAATTATTGTCCAACAATACATATATGTTCTCCTTTCTCCGCTTTTTCAAACTAGCCACGGAAAGGAACCCCCAACCAACAAGACCAATCACACATCACAGTACTCACTAGCTTGGCCAAGGGAGTAATCTAACCCATATGATTCTAGATAATATAATTGATTAATATTGCTCATACTAGTAACTTCCCATTATATTAATTCTTCACACCATTGTTCCCTTTTGTTTACTGCATTTAACTAGCCAGCCTCTAGTTTCCATAGAAATAGTTTACTGTAATTATTTAAATAAATTGAATGGCATAAAATTTTTACAGAAATTGGTCACAAAAGCAAATCACAGATACAGTTTTATAAAAAGCAGTCACAAAAAAATAATTCACATAGGAACATTATTGGTAGCAAATTTCCACCAGAATACACAAAAATACTTATCTGTTCAAGGTAAGTTAGGTTGCCATAGGAAATCACCAAAGACAGGAGAATGGTCTTCCCAACCAATGAGCATGGTAAGACCACCAGAGCTCCCCCCGAGTTGATTTCCCCTCCAGGACAGTCTTTCATGAGCAGAGACCACGCTAGGTCTATTAGGGCTTAATATGAGCTCACCAGGTCTTGCCCACAAACTCACAGGTCTTGAATAGAAATTCCACTGGCCACAACCAGATCAAGAATTTCTCGATAATAAGCTTTACAACCCCCAATTATCCTTTCTCAATGTTATAATTCCAATTGAGTTGATGATGAATGTCGACGTGGATTCCCAAATACTTGTAAGGAGAAACTTTCTCCGAGTAGTTATTATCATAAATGAAATTATCATGGTTTATCTTTCTGGATTTAATTATCATGACTTTAGTCTTGTCTATGTTAACAATCATACCCATCTTAGAGCAATAACCTTGGAGGATTCTAAATTGCTTGTCGAATCATGGCCCCTGACTAGAAGAACAATATCATTAACCTAAAGGAGAAAAATAATGACCATACCAATGAGCCATCACATTTTGTAACTTCTAAATACTTTTAACTTATTAATGTAAAATTTTAATATAAACTTTAAATTAATAACGTTATAAAAAATAGTTCTATTTACAATAATAATCTTTTTAAATCCTATAAATAAGCCTTAGATCCGTACAATCCACGCAAAATTGTTAAATGGGTTGTGATGTAATGAGTACATCTACGCGTTCGTATTGCATGTGCCGTTTCGGATGTATTGAAATTATAAAATAAATTTTAAAATGAGAAACATAGATTTTTATAGTTTAAAAAACAAATAATTAATAAATTTTCTCATTTATGTATAGCTATTGTTATTGCATATTCGAACTCACTTTTCTTAATAATTAGAGATGTTTTTTTTTTAATATATTTTTTTAATTTCATATAATTATTAATCCAATAAAAATAAATTTTATTTTATTTTTATACTAGAGGAATCAGCAACAGTGGTGGTATCTTACACGGGGTCGAATCCCATCAACTACCTCTATAACCTTTAGGAGGGTCCGCCCACGCCGCCTTGAACGTCCCTCGGGTTTTCTTGGGTTTGAACTCGTGAGCTGCATAGCTACACGAACAACTTAGCAAATCGTCCGCTTGCCACTAGACCAAACCCCCACAGCCTCCTCACTGCATTTTTAATATTATATATAAATATATAATTTATTTTTTTTATATATATATAACATTTATATTTTTATATAATATATGATGTTGGAAGACCGTAGAGAAAAAAAAGAAAGCTACAGCGTTATTCTCGCCAAGAAAGACGAGAAGCTAGACAATTAAAAACTAAGAAATTTATAAGTCCGATAGACCAATTTAGTCTCAGTGACAATAACCACTATCATCATTATTATCATACCAAATTATTATAATGAAATGTTAAATGATATTTATTATTATAAAAAATGTTATCAGGATGGGATTTCATTAAAAAGGACAGGATATTTCTTCCTTATCGTAATCTACCTACCAATGTATAAAATTAATTTGTCAGCCTTAAAAAAGAATAGTTAGTCATTGTCAGGTCATTCAAGAGCCTCGTATGTAATGGAATTCACTCATTTTTTCTTCATTATCAATGCATAAAATAGATAAATGTAATCATTCAAAGATTCTTTTTTATCATTTTCAATACCTCATGTACCCTCATAATTCATAGATTAATGTGCCAAAAGTCAAAGAAACAGATCTCAAAGATTACAACTTTATATAGACTGATAACATTTGAAAGGGACATTATGTCATTTAAATCAGAAACAGAAAAGACATAGTAGTATGAGAAAGAAAGGATCCAAATTTGAGATGACACTTGACAACATTGTCAATGTGTTTAGGTTTACAGCTAAGAAAATGGGGTTTTAGGTCATGTACAATGATGGGTATTAATTTAGATCACAAAGAGAAAGAAATGAGTCAAAATTGAGATCATTGTCTATGTGTTGAGATCAAGAAAATGAGATTTTATGTCATGTGTAATTATAGGTATTTATAATTAAAGCATTCATTATTATTTTATGAGTTATTTAATTTTTAAATATTTTAAAAATAGAGGAATATATTTTTTCTTAATGT
>APFE031158814.1:0-14899 GCA_000404065.3 Pinus taeda | reverse complement strand
AATCTACTTCAAATGTATAATAAAATACATAATTATATAAAATTGAATACATAATTATATTAAATTTTCAATTTTATATGAAGAATAAAATTAAACAATTCAATTATAAAGACATATAATACATCTTTACAATTTATTTCATTAATGTTTATTTTTAAGAACAATATCTTTATTGTTATCATAGAATGCTTTTAGAATACATAGCCTTAATCATATGTGTGGATTGGTTGATTAAAAATATTTTGTTAAGCATATGTGTGGATGGGTTGATTGAAAATATTTTGTTAATGTATAATAAGTCATGTAGGTTTTGTTAGTTTTGAGCTCTCCTTCTATATACATTTACTTTGTGTTCTTAATGAAAGGTAATTTCTCTACTTTGACTTGGTACTGGGGTTTTATCAGCGAACAGATTGATAAGGAAAAATCTCAACCACCTTGTCATGTTTTATTTTTTCTTATATGTTTTTTTCTTCTTTCTTGTTTTTCATGTTTTTCTTTGGTCATACATGTAAATTTGGATAGTGTCTTAAAGGTAGTGGAAGGAGGTATTGTTTATTGATTTTTTATATGCTTTGGGTATCTTATATTTTGATTTGAATGGTTATGGGAGACATTTTAAATTAAGATAGGTTAAAAATGTCATTTGATTATGGCATTTATATGTCTCTTCCCAAATGATGTTGTCTTTCTTTTTTGGTAATATTTTGGCCCATGGTCCTTTTTTCCCAACCTAATGAAACCCGATCCATTAAGCATTGAGAGGGGTCCATTTTTTTAAGGTATAATATTACTATAATTTATTTCCATGTCATGTATTAATTTTTTTATATTAAATTGTTGAGGTTGTGACAATTATACTCTAACATATGACTATTTTGAATGGTTGGTGTGTTTCAAAATGTTTGGATTTTCACATTCCTCAAGTGCATGCCAATTTGTTTTCATAAATACATGTGGTTGTGAACTCTGTTTGGTAACCTTTTGGATAAATAGATTCCCACAAATCACTTGAGCAATAAAAACAAATATCCTTTCCCTATGTTGAATTTCTCTAAGCATTGTGCTTCATTTATTTTTTGTAATTTGTATGTTTTCTTTTTCCTTTTATTAATTCCTATGTGTGGGTTTTATATAAACCTATATTGTATTTTTCATGTTGCTATAACACCCTTATAGCTTGTTGAGAAGTGTAGCAAGAAAGACTCAATTTGAATTTACCTTGTTCAAATTGAGAAAATTCAAAATTTCCACATCAGCATACAACTTGGAGGCAGTTAACTGCGGTGACATGGCCCTTGTCACTCTTTTCGCTCAGTAAATTCAAGTTAGAGGGCTTGGAGTTCAGTTATGCATGTGTGATTGCCAATTTGTAGCAATCCAGTTTAGTTATTTCTAGTTTTACTTAGTTAAACTAGTTCTAACAGTTAATAAAACTAGTTTGAGGTCAGTTGTGTAGTGGGACAAAAATCTAACTCACAGATCCTCCAGTTAGCTGATCAATCAACCAAAAATTTCTAGTGCATGTAAGGAATTCGAGTTCCTCAGATGTGGTGGAGATTCCAAGGCAGCGTAACATCAATTGTAGACTAGTCTTGAGTGTAAAGGTGTTGCATGCAATCAATGACCGATCCTTGGGAATTGCGCAATCATTTTGGAGGAAATACCTAAAGAATAGGGGCATAATTCTTGAGGATTTGTGCAAGGAAATAGGAGGTCAGATTGAGGTAGAAATTAACTAAGTTTGGGTTAGAGCTTCTCATTGAACAAAGAGAAAGGTTATTCACTTACATGTGGAGCTCAAATTGAGCAAGCAATTGTAATAAATTCTATATTCATATGATTAATGCAAGCAATCTTAAGGGGATTTTACCAATTGGTTTCCCCTAAATAAATCTATGTACTTATGCATGTTTGTGAATGTTGTTCTAAATTGTGGATTAATTTCCACACAGAAGTAGAGTAGAATTGTGTCTCATGATTTAGATTAAATTTCTTGATAAGTTGCAATTTTATTACCATATTTCTATATGGTATCGGAGTAGGATTCATATTGGAACAAGAATTTTGAATTTGTTCCTTAGGAGGTTCAAATTTGTAGCTTAAACATAGCATGATATCTTCAGAGTTGGGAGAATTCCCTTCAATGGAATGAGATTAGAGTATGCCTTGGAAGGAAGCTCAAATTTCATTGCCTAGAAGGATCACAAGGAGGCAGTGCTTGATGACAATGGATTACTGGAATATGTCAAGATAGACATTACAGAACTAGGATCAACGGATGCCCATAACCTATCCCAATGGAAGAAAGATGTAACCAAGGTGAGGAGAATAATCTTGGAGGGAGTGTGAGACCACGTTATCTCAGATATCCATGGGAAAGAAACTTCTTTTGCAATGTGGAAGGAACTAACATTGCTATTCATGAATAACAACGACCATGGAAAACTGGCCCTCAAAGACAAACTTAGAAACATCAATATGCAGAAGAATGATACTTTTCTACAGTATCTCACCAAATTTACACAAGTTCGGGATGAGCTTGGAGGGGTTGGTGTGAATGTTGCAGAAGATGGCCCGATGAACCTGGCTATTCTAGGCCCTCCTAAAAGCTAGCATAGCTACTAGGACTCGATGAAAGGGAGGGAGAAATTACCGAATTGGGAACACTTATGGTCTGATTTGGTACAAGAAGAGATTAGGGAAAATACCGAAGATGGAATTTTCATCCAAGGGAGAGGATGAAGAAAATTTTTCATTGGTTGGAAAGGGAAGGAATGGCAAAGGGAATAAATATCAAACCAAACTAGAATCTAGCCGAGGGGGAAAGAAGAAATACTTGTCAAAAATAAAATGGTTCAATAAGGTCCACACAAAATGTCTAGTAAGAAGAACTTAAGAGGAGCAACAGGTGATGCATTGGATTCATAGTTTGAGCTAAACTTCACCCTTATCACATGCATGGCCAAAACTGTGATGGGGAGTGTGTGGTACTTGGACTTAGGTGCCTTGTTCCACATGAAAGAGTGTAGAGAGTTTTTTAGTGACTTGGAGGAGAAAGATCTCCATATGCATATTGAGCTTGGGGATGACGAAAGGTACAATATTACCAGGATTGGTATAGTAACCTTTAAGAGGGATTCAAGATCCCCTATTAACCTCTAAGATGTCATGTTTTTTCCAAGCCTGAAGAAGAAATTCATCTTTGTAGCCATTTTGGAACACTGTGGTCATGATGTAATCTTCAGTAAAGGGAAATCCTTTCTGAGGCACATAACCACTGGGAAGGTGAAGCAGATCGAGGTTCATGTGAAGGACATGTACAAACTTGATGTGGAAGATTGTTTTGCATTAAGAAGTAAGGAAGAGTCATGATGTCAGTGAAATTTGACACAGGAGATTGGGCCATTTCCATAATCGCGCCTTAAAAATTATGTTGAAAATAACCATTGGCCTCCCTAAAGGATCACTTGAGTAGCAGGATTTTTGAAAGGGTTGTACCTTGGGGAAGTATGTAAAATCCATGTTCGGTGATTGAGATAGTAAAGCACATGTAGTCTCGGAGAGAGTCCACTCTGATATTTGTGGACCCTTCTCAATATCCTCCACTTCTAGACGTAAGTCTTATGCTATTTTTATTGATGATTTATCAAGGAAGTGTTGGATATTCTTCATCCAGAAGAAGGATGAGACATTATCAAAGTTTGTAGAATTCAAGGCACTAGTTGAGAAAGAGACCGAAAAGAAGGTTAAGGCTCTCAAAAGAGACAATGGAGGTGAGTACGTTTCCAATTACTTCAATAACGTTTGCGCCAAAGAGGGAATTCAAAGAGAATTGATAGCTCCCCACAACCTGTAGCAGAATGGGGTAGCTCAAAGAAAGAAGGGGATCATTGTGGGAGTTGCGAGAGCTATGCTACATGACTAAGGCCTGCCATTGTATTTGTGGGTAGAGGCATGTAACACAATAGTCTTCCTACAGAATCAAAGTTCTCATCATATTCTTGGTATGATTACACCAAAGAAGGATTTCTCGGTGAGAAATTTGGATGTGTATCATTTAAAAAATTTTGGAGCCTCTCTTTACTACCATGTCTCCAAATATTTGAGGAAGAAAATTGAGCCGACAACAAAGTTGAGAGTTTTTTTGGGTTACATCAAAACTCCACATAATTATCGGGTGTACTTACCTTCCCTCAAAATGATAGTTGCATGAAGGGATGTAAGCTTTTATGAGGAGAAAGCAATGATATGCTATCTTGAGAGGGAGCTTCAAATCCCACTAGAAGAGGAAATTTTAGCTCCAAAGGAGGAGCCACAGGAATTTGTGGAGCAGCGACAAATGGAGGAGTAGAGAGAAGGCAAAGTGGAGACATCCACTCAAGTAGAACCATCCAAAGAAGGGATAAAAATAACCAGGGAAGCTGATAGATTAGTGCAGGATGTGAGGGAGAATGTGGGAGCTCCTTCAAATTTACATAGGAAAAGGAGGTCACCTGAGAGGTACACTAGCAACATGGCTCTAATGACTGAGCTTGTAGAGACTAAGCCATCCTTTTTTGAGGAAACAGTTGAGAAACAAATTTGGGTTGATGAAATGGTGGAATAATATGAATCCATGATGAAGAAAAATGTTTGGGAAGTGGTCCCAAGACTGACAAATAAATCAGTTGTGGGTTTGAAATGGATCTTCAAAGTTAAGCATGCAACAAATGGAAGCATACAGAAGTAAAAGGCTATATTTGTGGCAAAAGTATTCTCTCAAGTTGAAAGAATTGACTATGAGGAAACCTTTGCCCTCGTAGCAAGGTATTCATCCATTAGATGAATTATAGCATTAGTTGCCCAGATGGGGTGGAAGATCCACCAGATGGATATAAAAAAACATTTCTCAATGGTGTTATTTAGGAGGAAAAATACATAGAGAAACCAAAAGGTTTTGAGAAATTTGACCAAGGGTCTCATGTGTGTAGACTCAGGCAAGCATTGTATGGTCTCAAATAGGCACCTCAAGCTTGGTATACTCAGATCAACAACTATCTCACTAGATTGGGCTTCACGAAAAGTGAAGTAGATGCAAACCTCTATCATGTTTTGGTAGAAGGTAAATTGTTTATCATTGTTTTATATGTTGATGATTTAATATTAACATGTGATGAGAAGTTGATCATCTCTTGCAAGGAGGACCTTGCAAGGGAATTTGAGATGAAATACATGGGTCTCATGCAGTACTTCCTCAGGTTGGAAGTATGGAAAGGTGATGGTGAATTATTTGTGTCTCAAGGCAAGTATGCCACCAAAATATTGGAGAGATTTCGCATGGAGAGTTGTAAGCCCATGGAGACACCTATAGTGATCAACTGGAGGAAGGAAAATGCCACTTCAGGTGAAGAGGTTGATGCTACCTGATGTTGTTCTTTGAGATGACTCTAGGTTTGTTAGTCATGCTAGAGCATCTAAAATGTTTTGTTTGTTTTTAAGTTTTATGGATGACCAATGTTATGTATTATTGAAAACAGTTGCTTAAGCCTTAACAGTTACTAAGATAGATGAAAGGGATGTTATTTGTCTAGCTATACTTAATTCATTTAAAATGTATGAATAACAGAGCATTGATGAAATATAACTTGTTAAATATTCAGACATAATATTTTATTGGTTATAAGCAAAGAATACAGTCAAACAATGTTCCCTGTAGAAAAAAAAATATTTAAACGAATGGAGATTTGTGTAACAATTAATTGATATAAAGGAGCTTATAATAATAGATACTTATAAACTAGTCTCTAGTTATTGCTGATAACTTCATAGGAGATTTAAGAATGATTGATAATTAGTATGATATTACCCAGATCTTTGCATAAAGGCTTAAATATATGAATAAATACATAATGAAATAAGCACATATGAAAAACTTACTAGGAGACAAAACTATAGAAGGCAAATTCAAAATCCTTTCATTAACTTGGCAAATCTCTAGCTCGATTACAATTTTTCTCTCAAAGCTCATGCAAGGGTTCAACCCTTAATAACTCGAAGGAGGAGTTATTTATACAAAAGTTCTTATAGATATTTTCAAAACAAAAATACAAAAATAGTGCAAAACTATAGGAATTTCAAAAACTGCTATGTGTTGACACTATTCTTTAGGAATATGTTGATGATGTGGTCCCCAAAACGTGTTGCCCAACTGTCCTTCAGTTGTTGATGAAATTTACTCAATAGCTTCACACAAGTGATCCCATTAGTCTTCACTTGGTATAACAAGACCAATTTCCTGTAAACTTCATAAACCTCGATGTACTTCTCAAAAGTGGGCTTATTTACAAAAAGATGTTTAATCTCATGCTTAATAGTCAAGTCAAAATCTAAAGTTTCTAACATTTGTTTTCCTGTAATTTGACTATGCCTGCAAAGTTTTCTTTATCAATTGCTATCGTATACATCTTTTGGTAGTATTATTATAAACTGATCAACCTGTCATTTGGGGCCACTAATCTTGGAATTTCTCTCTGATTAAGTAAATTAAAATTAAAATGAAACCTTTGTACAAAATTCTTCAAGGTTTTGTTGGCATTATGATATAGTTGTTGTCCTTGATGGAAACTCACTCAGATGAGAGATCACGGTGCATCATGACAACAACAAAGAATTACAGATCAGACTACAAAGAATGAAGAAAAAGAGGCATACGCATGTTCACCTTGACAAAGGAGTGTATACATGCGGGTTAACAGACCAAAAGGAGCGTATAACGTACACACGCACTTTCACAGAAGGAAACACGCGTATATATTAGAAAACTAAGTTTTTGGTCCATGGTATTTTGATCCATGGTATTGGTCCAAGGTATCTGGTCCGAGTTATTGACCATAGGTATTTGGTCAAAGGTATTGGTCCTAAGTGGTTTTGGTCCATGGTATTGAGAGAGGCCTAAAACTATATAAGGAGGAGAAGATCATTAGACCAAGGTGTGCAAGTATTGAATATCTGATGAAGTGTGAGATCTAATATACATGTTATCAGCTTATGGTGCTTTTCCTGATCTAAATTGAGGATGAATCTGAAGGGATAAGATCTTTGATGGATCGAGATCTTAAGGCTTGAAATGTATTATCATTATTTGGTTTGGTTATGTATAGTCTAGATCTGAATACTGATGCATGGGTTATTCTGTAAATGTTATGATCTGGGTATAATTGAAGTCTGTAATAGCTGCAAAATTATTTGCAAATGTATATGTGGGTTCGCTTTGGTAAAAGCGCATATACACGTTGGTTCGACTCATCATAGTAGCATATACATTATGAAATATGATATCTGAATTTTCAGCTGGTTCGAGTGGTTGTTGCAGAGTTCTGGGTTCTGCTCTGTGTTTTGGTGACTGTGGGGCTTCAGTGATTTAGTTGTTGGGTGATTCAGGGATTGATGATTGAGTATTTAATGATTGGTTAATGCAATGGTTGTATTGCAGAGGTGATTAGTTTTGAGCTTCTATGCTATTGATGGGTCCAGTATGAAAATTGGATGAAACGTGGCCTTCATATTGTGGTGTTGTGTTCCAGGAGTATCTAGTCTGAAAATTTATGAAATGTGGTCCCTGGAGGAAGAGAGAAGGTTGGAGCCTTCCGTAGGCCGGTGCCTACATACTAGTAAACATATTGGCTAGTACAAGAGCCAGCAGGTTAGAGCTCCCTTCCAATAGTAGCTGGTAAACGAATGAAGGTTGAAGCCTTCAGTAGGCCGGCGCCTATGTACTAGTAAAGAGATCGGCTAGTAAAAGAGCTAGGGGGTTGTAGCTCCCTTCCAGTGGAAGTTGGAGAATGAGAGAAGGTTGTAGCCTTCTGCAGGTGGGTGCCTATGTACTGGTATGACTCTGCGCCAGTACAAGATTATAAACAGGTTTTTCTTACATTAAAAGATGACAGCAGCAAGTGGTTTTTGTCCTGCATTGGGTTTCTTCCTTAAATATTGGTGTTCATGTGTGTTTCTTATGTGTGATGGTCTGTTCTGTTTTTACTGCACCTGGTTACTGTTTATATGGTTAATGAAGTTCTGATGCACTGATTAAAGATCAACATATGATGAATTAATTGAATCATAAGTTTGCCGGATATATGCTAGTTGCCTTCAAGACAGTTGTGTGTACATGCGAGTTCCCTTAACTGAAGTAGTGTATATAAATATGATTATGGAAATGAAAATTTATTGACTTGCTAATACTGATTCACCCCCCCTCTTAGTATTATTTCTAACAATTGGTATCAGAGCAGGTTCTTTGATAGAAGATTGATCGCTTGAAGGAGATCCGTAGAAACAATGGGAAAGAAGCTAAAGAAGAAAGCACCTCAGAAGAAGAACACAACTCAAAGGAATAGTGATAACGGGAGGGACAATTGGCCATTAGATGGAAGCAAGGATTCAGATTCCAAATCACCTCAATATGAACAAGCAAATGAAGCATCAGATAAAATCATAGATCAACAAGATCTATTTAACAAAAGGGAGTGTGCCCTCAAAGAAGAAGTTACCAGATTAAAAGCTCATGTAGAGTGTGCCTTCACAGTACGTCAAATGTTGCAGGATGAAGTGATACCATTAAAAAATAAGCAGAATGAAGAACTACCTCAAGCAGATAAAGAACAAGAAAATGAGATTCTCAAGTTAAGGCAACAAGTGGAAGAAGGAAGAAAGGCTGAAGAAATCTTGAAGAAGCAACATCTGGAAAAGGAAGAACAACATCATATTGAGGTAAATATCTTAAAAAGTAAATTAGAAGAAAAAGATAGACTGTTACGATTTCAAGAAAGTACTAAGATTTTGGATGATATTCTTAGTAGTCAAATATCCCCTGCTACCAAAACTAGTCTTGGTTTCTATAAATCTGTTGAAGGTGAATCTAGCTCACAGGGTGAGGCAAGGAACTCTAATGCAAAACCTGAAATGCTCAACAAGGAGATAAGTGGTCAACCCCATCAACAACCAAGGAAAGAAATCCTTCAAAGAAAATCTTTTACTCCAAACTATGGAAGTGATAGTTGGTTATTTTCTCAGATGAATAATGTTGAGTGTTATGTATGTCATAATCTTGGACATGTTGCAGCAATATGCAGAAGTAGAATGGTTCAAGATCGTCACACGAAAAGATCATCACGTTCCAGGTACTTTAAGGGATATTGTTTTTCTTGCAATATGTTTGGTCACAAAGCCATTGACTACTATAGAAGGAATATGAAACATGTAAGATGTTATACATGTAACAAGTTTGGACATATAGAAAAGGAATGCAAGAAAAAAGTACGGGCACCATACCAAAAGGATAAAACATCATCACACTCGAAGATATGGAAGAAGAAGGAAGTATAGACAGAAAGATGTGGCATAGCAGAGTTTACAGACATGACAGACTCAAAGGGAGCTGAAAGTGTGAAACTTCAGTGTTCTAAATCTCATATGCAAGTTTCACGAAGACAAGTCACGTATATACATGAGTTCGAAGCTACATAGTCGCGTATCTGTTGGTTTGAGGAAAAGAAGTGGGACAAACTCGAGAAAAAGGGTCTGATATGGTTCAATCAATTATTTGATTTGTTTGATGATGTGTGGAAATGCGTTGGTACTCATAAGATGTTATTTAGAAGTGCTTTTGACAAGTTAACTTGATGTATATTTGATGGATGATGATGCCTTGATACTTCTTGCTGATATATGCATGATCAGATCTGATAGTGAACAGATGGAACAGGTTCAGGGGGAGCATACGCTTCGAATAATGCATATTTGGCATTATGGGTAGAAGTCTTTGGTGATGATTCTTATGTGGCTAGATGATACATCTTGCTATATCAAATGATACTTGGGGTCACATTGTTGGTATTCAGATCAGATTCATGGATGACCAATTAAGTGGCATATTATTGTTGGTTGGCCAAAAGAATGGTATTGTAGGTTATAGGTCTGGATACTGTTGACAGATGCTTATGGTGCAGATCATATATGGTGTATGATAGTTGATGATGACTATCATGGTCTTGTTTAGATTTCTGGTCTTTGTTATAAAAGTCATGTATATCATTTGATGTAAAGGTCATGCAAAGACCTAATTTGTAACCCCACTTTGCATGATAAGGATGATGTAGTAATTATTATTTCAGTCATGTATAAACATTTAGTGTATCCCCATTTGGTTGGGAGATTGATGTATTTATGAGTCATTGGTGATAGGAAGTTCATACTCACTTAGTTGAGTTGTAGAGTCATGTTATTATTTTGGAAAAAAAAATTGCAAACTCTGCATATGCTCAGGGGGAGCATGGACGGTTTAGTGCATCTCAGCATGTACAAAGGGGTAGCTCAATTAGAGATTTCAGCATGTACTTAGGGGGAGTATGGACATCATAATGTATATTAAAGGGAGAGAATATCTTGGTCCGCCCTTTGCCCTTGATGTCAAAGGGGGAGAGGACTTGGTGTTTTTGTTTCCATCAAGTCCAAAGGGGGAGATTATTGGCATTATGATACAGGTGTTGTCCTTTATGGCAACTCACTTAGATGAAAGTTCATGGTGTAGCATGACAATAGCAAAGAATTACAGATCAAACTACAAAGAATGAAGAAAAATAGGTATACACAGATTCACCTTAACAAAGGAGCATATACGTTTGGGTTAATAGACCAAAAGGAGCATATAATATACACATGCACTTTCACAGAAGGAAATGTGCATATATCTTGGAAAACTAAGTTTTTGATCCAAGGTATTTGGTCCATGGTATTTTGATCCAAGGTATTTGGTCCATGGTATTTTGATCCATGGTATTGGTCCAAGGTATCTGGTTCGAGGTATTGACCCTAGGTATTTGGTCCAAGGTATTGGTCCTAAGTGGTTTTGGTTCATGGTATTGAGAAAGGCCTAAAACTATATAAGGAAGAGAAGATCATTAGGCCAAGGTGTGCAAGTATTGAATATCTGATGAAGTGTGAGATCTAGTATATAGGTTGTCAGCTTATGGTGCTTTGCCTGATCTAAATCAAGGACGAACCTTAGCAGTTGATGAAGGGATAATATCTATTGATGGATAGAGATCTTAAGGCTTGAAATGTATTATCATTATCTGGTTTGATTATGTATAGTCTAGATCTGAATACTGATGCATAGGTTATTCTATAAATGTTATGATCTAGGTATAACTGAAGTCTGTAATAGCTTCAAAAAGTATTTGCAGATGTATACATGGGTTCGCTTTGGTAAAAGTGCATATACACGCTAGTTTGGCTCATCAGAGTAGTGTATACATTATGAAATATGATATCTGAATTTGCAATTGGTTCGAGTGGTTGTTGCAGAGTTCTGGGTTCTGCTCTGTGTTCTGGTGACTGTGGGGCTTCAGTGATTCAGTTGTTGGGTGATTCAGGGATTGATGATTGAGTGTTTAATGATTGGTTAATGTAATGGTTGTATTGCAAAGGTGATTGATTTTGAACTTCTATGTTGTTGATGGGTCTAGTATGAAAATTGGATGAAATGTGGCCTTCATATTGTGGTGTTGTGTTCCAAGAGTATCCAATCTGAAAATTTATGAAACGTGGTCCCTAGAGGAAGAGAGAAACTTGGAGCCTTTAGTAGGCCAGAGCCTATGTACTGGTAAACATATCGGCCAGTACAAGAGCTAGGGGGTTGGAGCTCCCTTCCAGTAGTAGCTGGTAAACGAGTGAAGGTTGGAGCCTTCAGTAGGCCGGCACATACGTACTAGTAAACAGGTCGGCTAGTACAAGAGCTAGGGAGTTGTAGCTCCCTTCTAGTGGAAGCTGGAGAATGAGAGAAGGTTGTATCCTTTTGCAGGTGGGTGCCTGCGTATTGGTATGAGTTTTCTCCAATACAAGATTGTAAACAGGTTTTTCTTATATTAAAAGAAGACAACAGCAGGTGGTTTTTGTCCCGCATTAGGTTTCCACCTTAAATCTTGGTGTTCATGTGTGTTTTTTATGTGTGATGGTCTATTCTATTTTTACTGGACCTGGTTACTATTTATATGGTTAATGAAGTTCAGATGCACTGATTAAATATCAACATAAGATGAATTAGCTAAATCATAAGTTTGTTGGATATACGCTAGTTGCCTTCAAGATAGTTGCGTGTACACATGAGTTCCCTTAACTGAAGTAGTGTATATAAATCTGATTATGGAAATGAAAAGTTATTGACTTGCTAATACTGATTTAACCCCCCCCTTTTAGTATTGTTTCTAATAGGTTTGGCACTTAGTCTATAACTGAGTCATCAGGTTCTTTTTCTACAACACCTTCTTGATCTCCAAAATGGTTTATGTTCTGTCCAGAATCTCAATTTGCTCCAAGTCGGCCCTGGTTTTTGAGATAAGAATGCTGATCATGTTTTAGGTTTTTTTTAATAAGTTACTTCACTTCATCAATGGCCACTTGACATCTGTTTATGATTTTCTCTTGGTAAAAAATGATCTGAATGGAGGGCCATACTTCATTTATGGCATGACTGATATATGCCCAAATTCTTTCCTTGGCTTGGGCCAAGGTTTGAGCCATCAATGACTTACTCTGCAACTCTTCTATTCTTCTGTTCAACACGTGTGTTTTCTGTATTTCTTCAACATACAGAGTGTCATTCTTTATCTTCTGAGCTTCTAGATTCTTGAATTCTTATGAAGCCTTTCATTTTCTTGTTTCTAGTGAGTCAGCTCTTGTAATAGTTTGTTCAAATCCCCTGATGTTGATGTAGATTTTTTTGTGGCTGATGTAGATTCCCCTACTATTCTGGAAACTCTAATAGGAATAGTTGTGATGGGAGCTATAGATAACTCAGTAAATTGCACCTTATCCTTAAGAAATTTCTCAATTTTCTCCTCCATGGTCTTTATCTATACATTCTACTCAATGATAATTTAGAGCATTTATTCCTTATGATGTTCACTTTCTTCTATCTCCTTGGTTTGGGGGTCCTCTGTAGAAGGAAATTTCAGTTGTTTCCTCAATGTTGCAATATCTGTGTTTTTATTCTTGATAATATCTTTAGCAAATTTAACATTAGTAGGGGCATATCCTATTTTAATAACTAAGTTTTCTAATGACTTAACCCTGTTATCCTTTACTAAAGATGATATTTTCTCAATCTTCAATTGTGACTGCACATTTGACAGAGCATTTTTGAGTTTTGACAATGCCATAGCAGTATTGATCATGGTTGATAAAATCATCTCACTAGACTGCCTATGCATGTCAATTTGATCAATTGGGTGTATCTGATTAGAACCTGTTGGATACCTATACCAATAGGTTTCATATTTCATGATTGGCAAGTTCAAATGCCAAATATGTTCTACTTTGCTGATTCAAAGATCCCATATTTCCAAGGAAGGCAAGGTGTGTACATGCCTTCATGTCTATTAAAATTTTGATGGATGGTCCAACAGCCTAATCTGGGTCATGCCATGTTTCAATTTTTGTTATAGAATAGAGAAAGAAATCTGTCCAAACTGTTTAATCTTGGCAGATCAGTAGTTAGGCAAAGAAACTAAGGTTCCCAACTGCTTAATCTAGGGCCTTGGAAGAAATAAGGCTAGTACTAGATAGGACATCAAAGGAAAAAGCCAATGGAAAAGAAAAGGCACATAAAGGGTCTGCAAGTCTAAGTGCACCCTCCAAGAAGAAACAAAAAAAATGCTAGGCAAGTAGGGGAGTAGGTAGATGAGGTTGCAGAAGTGGAAGGCCATCACCAATTGGCCTATTAAGTGCTAAAAACTTATGCCACTCAGGGTGTGGGCATCAAAGAAAAAGAATGGAGCACAAGCACTGGAAGCATGACTAACTTCCCCAGTTTCCCCGGAAGTCATTTCTTACTAACATCCCCAGGGGCCTTGAAATCTGCTCAAGTCTCCAGCTCCACTCCTTAATATCACAAATCAATTGGTCAAACCATGGAGTTCAAGCATGAAAAGAAGCCACATTTCTTGTGTAAAAACATCCTTTTTGTATCATTTTCATCTATCCTCAAATACCCCAAGTTAAAAGTTTCATCTTGACTTGGCTTCACCCCTTCATTCACCTCATAAACCATATTAATTACTAACCTATGATTTGGCTCCCTGACTTCCCCCTCCCCCTAGTGCTGCAGCTAAATCCCTTCCTTGGGAAATATTAACCCCTCAAGGGTTAGTATTAGCCCTAAGCCCTCCTAAACAACTATGGATGCAAGAAAAACTATGGTTAAAATGCAAAATCATTTTCCCCGCCCTTATTTACCCTATTCCCCCTTTTCTCCGCCCTAAACCCTTTATTATAAAGTTCGAAATAAAAAGCTTTTTAATAAATGAGCGCTTAAATAAACCCGAAAAACCCATAAACCTAAAGTTCTAAACCCACCCTGCGCCCATTTATTTAAACGATTATTATAATAATGGGCGGGTCCCCCACTGTTTAATGCGCCGGCATATCCCGATCGCCGCTAGCCGTCAGATCTCCTGCCCCGCCATCCTACGGTGGGCGGTCGATCCGCCCACAAAGCCGCCCGACCTTTTGTGTCCGGGGGATGGGCGGTATTGCCGCCGTACCCCCGCCATGCGTCAGGCGCGGGAGTTGTTCGCTGCCCCCCCCCTCCAAACCGCTTACCGCCTAAGGGCCTGCCGGGGAGACCGCTTACTGCCTTATCCCTCACGCTGACGTCACGCCTCCGTCAGCGTGACGTCACCCCACTTTTCCGCTGCCGTGCCTCCACGTAACCCCTGCCCCGCGCATTGCCCTGTCCACCCTGCCACCGTGTCAATGCCACCTGGGCGCCCACGTCACCTCCTCCGTACTGGGCCCCATGATGACGTCAGCATGACGTCATCACAAAAAGGCGCCAATTCACCCGAAATGCATAAAAAGG
>APFE031158802.1:0-12311 GCA_000404065.3 Pinus taeda | reverse complement strand
TTGTTATTATTGTGCCCTTACATTATTATTGTTATGTCAGCTCTGATTATATGATGACCCCTTAGACTCCTATATATAATAGAAAGGAGGTATTTTCATTTGTATCATCCTAGAATTGTTCATTTGTGCAATGTAAAGGAGGTTGGCCCCTCGAAGAGGCTTATTTCTAAGGCGTTCATCTATCTTTTCTACCTTTTTGTGAGTTGGTTTCATAAAGGATAACGTCATTGCGTGTGGATTTACTGAATGGATATTAAGGGTAGTACTTGCTTTTAATTAATTTTTGCATGCTAGGTGTGAATACCAATTTTCTTTAATGTCAACATAGAGAATTATTTCAATGATTTGTACATTTTGTGCTATTTTTATGATGGTTACGAGATACAATATATAATAAACATGAATATTGATTTGGCTAAAACCTGCTGCAATATGCAACACTAAAATTGATAAATGAAATTTGATACTGTATATGGTTTTGATCTTTCTGCAATTACCATTTGCATCCAACTAGCAGTTCTGTAGGTGTTCAGAAAAAATACAAAGTGCAAAGTACTTAATGCAAAACAACATATTTTCATTTAGGAACACAAATTGTATTAAAATTAACATGTCCATACTCTGTCATCCCTTATGCAGAGATTTTACTATGCGGAACGACGTCAAAGTCTAGATGTATGTGAATGCAAATTTTATGTTCCTTTTTCTACACACCATCCTTCCACACATTTGAAACACCATAATTTTTCACATATTTTAAATCGTTATGTTGTCATTTCAAATAAAGAATATCGATTTGTGATGTAATTATAATAATGATATTTAATAACATTGAATCTAATGAATGTGTGATAGAAGCTATGTGAAGGTGTTTTTATTCTATTAAGATTACCAAATGGCGTAGATTATGTTCAAAAGAAGCATGTTCAAATTTGCTTGACTGTATCCACCAAACGATGTTATTGAATATGGAAGTAGCTATCTAGAAATGATTGTGCATGTCCAACCACAAATGCATGTTTGACAATGCTTTTACTATTCCCAAAGCTTTGTCCAGTATTTATCCAAATAAAAAATATACTGATTGCTATGAAAAGCAAGCTATATTGATGTAGGAGCATTCAACCTAATAATGTCATTGTATTTTAGTAGACATAGGGGTTTGTGTTTTCAAGGGAGTTGGTCTCCTAGGTGTGAATTAATGTAATTATTTAGGCTTTTGAGTGATTTTAATGAGAATAGGATTTAATTGAATATAGTGAGGCATATTTGTAAATGTTCTCGAATGTAGGAGAACATGAGGGATTTAGGATAATTGAGAGAGGAGAGGATTTGAGAATTAATTGTCAAAACCTAGATTAGGAGTTAGTTCATGATTTTATGGATTAGAGAGGATCCTTAGGGATGAGGAGGAGATTTTAAGATTTTGTTGAGGAATCTATGGATCTAAACTAGGAATTGGTTTTAGAATCCCTTTGTCTAAATGTAAGCCTAAAAGGCAAAGATAGGGGTTAGAAAGTTAGATGTTTTATATAGGCTAGATAGATAACTAAAGTGTGGTTGTAAGCTATGGGTAGAGTGTGAAAAGAGGCCACAAATCAGAAGAATCAGGCTAGAGAGAGACATAGATCTCATTCTGTAATTGTTGTTTATATTTATAAATACATAGATTAATTCCAAACCTGTATAAGTGCGTGATTCGAATATTGAATGATGTAATAAAATATTTTCATATTTTATATAGGCAGGCATAATCAAGGCGAATACACAGAGGAGGAGAAGAGACAGAGGATTGTGTGGATCTTTGAACCATTTGAAGGATAAATTAAAGGCCAAGAGTATAGTGATCAAATAAATCACGAAGTTAGGCTCAAGCGGAAGTTAAATGAGAGCGAAAGGGCAGAACCATTGAAAACTTGAAAACCACAGAAAACTGAAGAAATGGCAGAAAAACTAAGTGAAGCAAAAGAGCAAAGAAATGAAGTATCGGTGCACAGCATCTGTTAGATCTCATAGATCAATAGTCATCTCATGGTGAAATAGTGGGGTTTAAACAATGAAAGTGGTATTTCGGGCAGCCTCAAAACCATAAGTGGTAAAAAGGAGTAGTCACCTAATTCCATTTAGTGGAGGACACGTAGCAACAAGGAGGAGAGAGCAAACCGCTTTATCAGACGGTTAATCCTCGTGCATGTAGCTCACCCAATATCGTTGTTGAGAATTGGATCAAATGCAATTTTGATCTACGGTGCAGGATCACTGAGCAACTTTGTTGGTCAGGTGTAATATTAACCGTCAGATGGGATGGTAAGATCTACAGTGGAGGATTGTAATGCAAGTTGTTTGATTGGCGATCAGAGGTATCAACGATCGGGGTTTCGGAGATCGGAGTGCAGCACTGTGGAAAGGTGATAAGGGCGGACCTGATAGGGTCATACGTGCGAGGTTATTATATTTTGAGTTCCAGAGGTTAATCGCATATCAGAGGAGATGGGGAAACACATGTTAATGTGACCTGCAGACTATGGCGATTACGATTAGCGATAAAGGGAAACCTCAGAAACTGTTCAAGAGCTTTTAAAAGTGCGGAAAAGGTATGTTTGCAATGGAATTCTATTATAAAAGGTTTATAATAGAATAAAGCATCTATATGGGGTTTCTCTGTGAAAGTTTGAATTAACAAAAGGAAAATGTGGAGGTTTGATTATATGCGGGATTAAGACTTAATGAAGGTTTATAAGGGTTGAATGAGTCCCGATATTAAAGTGAATGAAGTTTATAAGGCTTAATAAGTCCCGATGGAAAGGAAAGGATGGATTAAAGGTTAGACTACGGTCTACATAAATAATCATTTCCGCATGAGACTTGAGTAAGGGGCCTTTAACCATTCATTAAGAATGGAATATTTGACTCGTTAGAGAGTTAGAATTCCCGGGACAAATATGCTTATGCATTTGACATGCATACTGTGGGTGTAAGTAGGGGTAACCCTGCGTCATTTGGTATTAGAGCATAATTTTTATTGGAACAATTGATAGCAGAACATAATAAGGGAATTCCGTAGAAAAGGACTTAGAACAAAGTTATGTGTTTTAAGATGTATATGCAGGCAAGAGGGGATTAGATTCTAATATGACAAACTGAAGGTACACATAGGTGATGTTAGCAGATGCAAGAAACATAGGACAATCCACTCAAAGTACAAGTGGAATGGTGGAACAAGATCATGCAGAGATCTTGAAGGTGAGATGACATGTTTTGTTTTGATTTGAATACTGGAGAATATGTGGTTTTTATATGTTTGCATAGGTGACAGCATAAGGAGGTGAGAAGATTGCAGCAACCTAGAGCGAGGAATGCTCAATTAATTCCAAAGGAAAGATTCAGAGAGATGCTAAAAGACCGAGCTCAAAGGAGAGAAGCTTAGTGAGGCATATGTAGCAAGGAGGAGACTTGTTACTGCAGAGGTATTGTTGCAGATCACAAAGGTAATTCCACAGAGGATGTGGGTAACATTACTAAGTATTGAAGGAAGATGGTAAGACTTTCTAAGTGAAAGAAGAAGTGGTCAAAACCAAGTATTTCATGGTAATTGAAATACAAGAAGATAGTTGTGTTTTTAAGAGGTGCAGATGAGTTAAAGCCTAGAAGGAGCATAGAAGAGTGCTCAAATGAGTTTCCAGTGATAGAGAACCAATTGCTTGCCAAAAGACCAATTACAGAGGAAAGCTTGGTGAGGTAAGTGGCAGCAGGGAGGAATTGCTGTTGCAGAGGCTTTAGTGTAGCTCATAGTGAATGAGTGAGGAACTCATGAAGATAGAGAAGAAGATGGCTATTGATAGTCATAATAGAGGTTCTGAGGAAGACCACAACAGAAGAAAGATGAAGAAAGAGAATGCCAAGGCAAATGGAAAGAGGATGAGACAAGAGGAAATTGACAAGGAAATTGTAGATATGAAAGGACAACTCGATGTATTGATGATGATACTAGAGGAAAGCCAGAGACAAGGTTGGGTATTAAAGAAGAAGCCAGTGAAGTGGCATAAGTTGCAGAGAAGGCTATAAAAAAGGCAAGTAAGGTGGCTAATGGGAAAAATCAGAGAAGTTGATTTGGGAATGGAAGTGTCCATTTGTGAACCAGAGTAGGGTGAAGTTCTAGGTGAAGATGAAGAATTGAAGACTAAAACTTCAAGTGATATCAAAAGGTCTGATGATTTTAAATATGATAATTTGTGTATGTTTACAGGTGAAACATGTAAAGAAGGACAATTTGCTGATATTTTCATAAAGATGGAAGAAAACAGGCAGAATTTAAATTCTATTTTAAAAGAGGAAGTAGGGAAGGATATCAAGCAATCAAGTAAAGGACTTAATGAGATTGAGGAGAAGACCATCGAAATATTTCTAAGTCATGTAAAGTACTTGGAACAATAATAGGAATTGGTGATTGAATCATCAAATAAGATGATGAGGTCTTGTGGTTTTACAACTTACAGGTTGTGTATGAGTGTAGGTATTACAAAAGATAAACCATTTTATGGAAATGTCTTGAATGAAGCTGAAAATTTCCAGGTAAGGTATGATGATGATTCCCTTTCAAATGAAGATCAAGTTGAGTTATTACAACAAAAGGAGTTCATAGATTCCATGCTTAATGGAGGAAATATCTTCAGTGGGGATGAGACAATTATGTCCTATGATAAGAAATTTGCTATTGAATAGAATAACGAGGAATTGATTTTCTTAAATGATCAAAGGGAGAGTGATGGAAAAACATATAAAACTATCAAAGATATATAGGATCATAATTTTATTCTAATAAAGAATGAAGAAATAGTGTCAATAAGTTATGCTTGTGAAAAAGAAGAAGATAGTGAGGATCGTACAAAACTTTTGGGAGAAATTCCAAGCGAGATGGAAAATTTGTGGCATGAGTTAAGTCTTTTGGAAGAAGGGCTAGAAACCAAAAAGTAAGTGTTCAGGTCGTAAAGTCAGAACTAAGTGAGAATGAAGAAGTTCACTACAGTGGAAAGGGACAGAAAGACATCATTAAAATAGATGGTGTGGAGGAGAGACTAGTTGATAGTCTCATGAATTCTTTTGAGAATTCAAATCAGCATACTGATGTGCTGATAGAGGAGGAGAAAACAGAGTAGCAAGATGAAATGTTGCCAAAGGAGGAAAAGGCACATAAGTCTTATGTTTTTTATTTTAATAATTATTTTATGAGTGCAAGTTTAGTTGCATATGCTGGAGGAAATTTGGCACAGATGAGCAGCCAAATAAAAATGAAAGAAGAAGATTCTATGGAAGAATTTAATCCATGGAACATAGATGCTCAATTGCTAGAGAGAATGTTGGAAAGTCAGGATTCAGTGTAGAAAGAGATAATCTTGACAGAGAGTAAGGATGAAAGGGAGGCAGTAAGCATAGGATTCAAAGAAAAAGTTGGAGCAAGAGCAAGAGAAATGTCCACAATGGTAGTAAGAGCAAAAGTAGAAGAAAAAGTAAACCAACAACTACAAAGTGAAAGTAACCAACAACAATTTAAAGAGTTAGTGGACAACAACAACAACCTGAAGCAAAGAGAAAGAGGAAGAAGTAAGAGGTAGAATATGGATGAGTCCAAGGATGAACTGGAGACAGAGATTGAAGAATTATAGCAGTTGATGATGAAATAATCCATATGGAGGAGAATGATAGTAGCAGAAAGTATGATCAATCAAAGTATGAACTTGATTGACAAGGAGAGGAAGATGAAACAAAATACAACAGACGTACACCAACAACAAAGGAGCAAATCATTTGGGCAACTAAAAACTAAAGTTTCGGACCCTGGACGTTTTCTATCAACTTATGAAGACACATGATTAGGAGATCATGAAAATTTTCTACTTTGGGAGTCTGATGCAGGAGCATTTGGCCCAATAATGTCATTGTATTTTAGTAGACATAGGGGTATTGTGTTTTCAAGGGATTTGGTCTCCTAAGTGTGAATTAATGTAATTATTTAGGCTTTTGAGTGATTTTAATGAGAATATGATTTAATTGAATATAGTGAGGCATATTTATAAATATTCTCAAATGTAGGAGAACATGAGGGATTTAGGATAACTGAGAGAGGATAGGATTTGAGAATTAATTGTAAAACTTAAATTAGGAGTTAGTTCATGATTTTATGGATTAGAGAGGATCCTTAGGGATGAGGAAGAGATTTTAGGATTTTGTTGAGGAATCTATGGATCTAAACCAGGAATTGGTTTTAGAATCCCTTTGTATGAATGTAAGCCTAAAAGCCAATACAGGGGTTAGGAAGTTAGATGTTTTAGAGAGGCTAGATAGATAGTTGAAGTGTGGTTGTAAGCCTACGGGCAGAGTGTTGAAAGAGGCCACAAATACAAAGAATCAGGCCACAGAGAGACAAAGATATCATTCTGTAATCGTTTTTATATTTATAAATACAGAGATTAATTCCAAACCTATTTAAGTGTGTGATTCGAATATTGAATGATGTAATCAGAGATTTGCATAGTTTATATATGTAGGCAGAATCGAGGCAAATACATAGAGGAGGAGAAGAGACAGAGGGTCGTGTGGATCTTTGAACCATTCGAAGGATCAATTAAAGGCCACGAGGAAAATGATCAAATAAATCATGAAGTTAGGCTCAAGCAGAAGTTAATTGAGAGTGAAAGGCCGGAACCATTGAAAACTAAGAAATGGTGGAAAAACTAAGTGAAGCAGAAGAGCGAAGAAATGAAGTATTGACGCATAGTATCTGTTGGATCTCATAGATCAACTGTCATCGCTAGGTGAAAGAGAAGGGTTTAAACAATGAAAGTGGTATTTCGAGCGGCCTCAAAACCATAAGTCGTAAAAAGGAGTAGTCACCCGATTTCAATCATTGGAGGACACATAGCAGCAAGGAGGAGAGAGGAAATCGCTTTATCGGGCAGTTAATCCTCATGCATGTAGCTCACCCAATATCATTGTTGAGCGTTGGATCGAATGCGGTTTTGATCTACGGTGCAGGATCACCGAGCAGCTTTGTTGGTTAGGTGTAATATTAATCGTCAGATGGGATGGTAAGATCTATAGTGGAGGATTGTCATGCAATTTGTTTGTTCGGTGATCGGAGGTATCGGCGATCGGGGTTTCGGAGATCGGAGTGCAGCGCTATGGAAAGGTGATACGGGCAGACCCGATAGGGTTATACAGGTGCAATTATTATATTTTGAGTTCAGGAGGTTAATCACATATTAGAGGAGATGGGGAACACATGTTAATGTGACCTGCAGACTATGGTGATTGCGATTAGCGATAAAGGGAAACTTCAGAAACTGTGAAAGAGCTTTTAAAAGTGTGGAAAAGGTATGTTTGCAATAGAATTCTATTATAAAGGATTTGAAATAGAATAAAGCATCTATATGAGGTTTCTATGTGAAAGTCCAAATTAACCAAAGGAAAATGTGGGGGTTTGATTATATGCAGGATTAAGAATTAATGACAGTTTATAAGGGTTGAATGAGTCCCGATATTAAAGTGAATGAAGTTTATAAGGGTTAATAAGTCCTGATAGAAAGGAAAAGATGGATTAAAGGTTAGACTACGGTCTGCATAAATAATCATTTCCGCATGAGACTTGAGTAAGGGGCCTTAACCATTCATTAAGAATGGAAGATTTGACTCGTTCGAGAGTTAGAATTCCTGGGACAAATATGCTTATGCATTTGACATGCATACTCTGGGTGTACGTAGAGGTAACCCTGCGTCATATATGCCAATGTTTAGCAACATGATTTAGCGTCAATAGAAAAATTAATTAAGGGTCTGGCCTTTATTACTATAGTAAAACATTTTGGCATTTTTCTGGCTGATCGATTTTGGCTTGTGTCTATATCATGTACCATCATATTGAATACATGTACAATAATGTACATGATCACAATGAACTCATATTTATTTTATTTTGTACATTCCTACTATTTAGTACATGTATATCGACAACATTAAATCAAACCATTACCAAAGTAATAAAGAAAATAATTTTCGAATTTCAAGATTTATTTCACCATCTACTACTAATGCTCACTTTGAAATTTTCAATTGTTATTTATTAAAAGAGTTAAACATGTAAATAAATTAGATCTGAATTTGGTAATGACTATGGAAGAATGGCAGTGAGGACTATTGTCATCACACTATTAATCATGATTAACGACTTTAGTAAGCAAAAACCCTTGTTAGAAGGCGACAAATTTGCCTAGAAGATTGTGGAAATTCTGTCATGATTTTTACCAAAATCCAACACAAATTAAATTTCTAGGTGAATTTGTGGCCTCGGTAGAAAATTAGCTTTGTTAATATCAAAATAAAACAAAGCATCAAAAAATTATCAGTGGGGAGCAACTCAATAACTAAATCAATTTGTTCTAGAAATAATGAAACATGTCCACACATGATATTCATTTACCACTATTAACAATTATTTTTGGTAGTTTCAAAGCTGATTGTCATAATTGTCATGAAATTTTTTTATTATTACTCTATATATGCATTTATCCATTTTTAAAACTTGAACAAATGTCAAGAAACCATTGACAAAGTTTAGGCAATTTAAGCTCGAAAATGCATTGAAAAACCTTTCAGAACATAGTGCAGGTACCCAACAGTCTTCTATTGTAGCTCAATTTTATTTTGTATGACATGTATTTCAGTGATATTAAAGCAACAACAAAATATGCAGTTAGTGGAGGATATGGTTTTGCAATATTGATACTTATTTCTATTGCTTCACGTAAACGTTGGCTTTGATATTTTCAATTGCTATTTATTAAGAGCGTTGTATTTGGTAGTTTACACATGAAAAAGAGAAATAATTGGCAATTTCCATTGCAATAAAAAATTTCAAATTTACGTGACATTGGAGACGAATATAAGTAGTAGTTAAATGAACCAATCTATTTGCAATTATATAATAAACGAAGCGATATTTGAATTTCCCAACAGAAAAGAACAAAAACATAGACATTTTCTTTAGTGAACACTTTCCTGGTATCACTTCTCAAAAAATTTACAATATTCAACAATTCATTTTCTCAATTGCTCAGGTTCTTTCACAATTCTCTCTACAACATATTTATTTTTGTGTAAAGTTATTTAGGGATTTATATTTTCTCATTACATATTTTATGAAAACACAAACTCTACTAATTGTTTAGAAATTATTTAGGGATTTGTATTTTCTCATTTAATCTTATAAATTCACTATTGCCTTCTATTTTGCCTATGGTATGTGAATTTTATTTTCCCTAATAGCTTAAATTGCATGCGAAGAAAGAACCAATGCAATTTTTGCATGTCATAATCTACAAGCAAATATGTTTACACATCACATAGTATATTAAATTGTAGGAAATTAAGTATCAAATATTTAAAATGGACACACAAAGAATAGTTAATGAAAAATAGAAACAACAATCACTAAATCCTACATAGATGTCTTTACCTTCTATACCTGTTACTGGTGCAACGCCTTCCACAACTCAAGTAAAAAAGAAAAACTCCTGGTTCTGTAAAACTGGTGATTAGTCAGTCAACAAGTCATCAAGATGAGAAAGATAACTTTCTCAATTTGTTTCTAGACTAAACACAGATAGTTCAAACACCACAGTCCAAAAATCCCGTCTGTTACTTGTTTAGTAAAAAATAAGAAAATAATGGAGAAAAATTCAAAAGAGGACATTATTTTCGATGAACGTCCTGTCACATTGAAAAATTCAATGTATGAAAATATCAACAAAAAAATGAGAGTTGATGTTGAAAATGCAACAAGATGATGGAGCTTAGTGAAAAGAAGTCGCCTTCACTAGGTGGGACCGCAGGCTATTTTTGGCGCAAAGTCTATTTTTAGACTATGTCTATTTTTATACATATGGATCATGGTTTATGAGTTGCAGGATGCTATTTATGGATGATTGGTCATGTTGGTAAAAATAGATGGATCTCTATTTTTAGACATATGGGTGGAGTCTATTTTTAGACTGCCAGTCAAAAAATAGAACAGTCGAATATTATTAGCTCTTAAAGATATTTTTGGACTATAAACATTATCTTATCCTCTTGCAGCACTTCAGTTCGAGCTATGGATGTGGCACATGTAACTGCTAGAAGGAAATATGCTTTTCCTATGGGTTAGTTGAGCTATTGCATTATGGACTTCAGTTAGAACTCAAGTGATTGAGTTTGGTGGAGTTGATTGAGGAGTTGATGGAGTTGTGTTCAGTTTGACTTAGTTGAACTATTTGTATTTAGTCTAACTAACAAATAGACTAAGTTATGAGTGGTGTGAATTAATTATTAACTAATTCACTAATTATTAACTCATAAATCAACTAAGGAATACATCAGTTAACTCAGTGCATGGACAGTTTAGTGGAGACAAGCGTTAGAGATAAGTGAAAGGGCAAGACAACTGTCAGCTGTGACTATAGTTGTGCATGTGATTTGCACAATCAGTAGGATTGAGTTGCCAATAAGGATTGCATAGTGTTACACAAGGGAAATACGAGTTTGGATCAGCCATTCTCATTCTATTCTCATGCAGGATTGTGCAATGGAGGCAGGCAAGCAACGGAGGGGACATGAGCCAGTGATTGATTCAGATCTGAGCTAGTTTGTGTGTAATAGGTGGAGATAGTGTTGAGTACTTGTGAGGAGTATTGTACTATGTATTGTTACATGTTCTCAATCAATATAATATACAGATAGTTGGGTGTTTTCAGCTGTATGCTTTCCCCGTGATATACTGTGTTGATATGTGTGATTGATGCTTCAATATGCGCATGTGAATGTTTCTAATTTCGTAAAATTGATGATCAATAATAGAGGAGGTTATGTATTATGCATGCATTCCGTAAATAGTGTATAATCAGGATAATCTCTGTGAATAAGTGTTATATTATTCAAAATTTCTACATGGTATCAAAGCTGGTTGATTTGTAGAAAAAGTTCTACAGGATATCAAAGCAAGGTTTGATCATCGGATCTATTATTCAGAAAGTGACTACATTTTTTTCTTCAAGCAGAGTCTGTAATCGGGCCAGGTAGCCTCTGGATTCATCCTTCTTTTGGAAGGTGAGATATCCGATGAATGCCCATACAGTTAATCTCTATACAAGAAATACTTTGTTCTCACGAATTTTAGATCAGAAGTGGTTGAGTTTTGAGCTGGTGGAATTCGAATTTGCGACAATGTTTTCTTGGTGTCGAAGTTGAAATGTCTTCCAACGGATTGCGATTGGAGTATGCCCTTGAAGGAAGCTCAAATTATATTGCATGGAAAGACAGGATGGAGGCGGTGTTAGATGACAATGGGTTGTGTTAGCGCTTGAGATTTCACCTCAGGCTAAGAAAGGCAAACCTTCAAGGCAACATCAAACCATTTCACCTCATAGCTAGCCCTACGGGGTATGAGAAGGCTCTCTCCGGTCAATCTCGTTTAAATTTTCAATGGGAAGAGATGACCAATCAAGGTAACACAGATATTAGGCTAGTAAACTGATTTGAAAGTTGATTTGGGGGTTTTTTGGGGTGTTTTGGTGGCAATTGGAGGGAGTGCAATTCAGGGTGCGGGGATTGAGCTCAGTTTTTGCAGGTGGGTCTTTGGGGCAAGGTAGGAGTTTGTGCTGATGCCTTTAGCTGAGATGGATGATAAAGGAGAAAAGAAGAGAGGCTAAAGAGGGCAAACAATGACTTTGAATCCTCTCTAGACAGTGGAAAACATAAATATTAAACAAAATTGAAAGCTGAGCATGGCATGCATGAATTCAAACTTTATCACTTCTTTTGTTTAATTAGCAGCAATAGAATGAGAGATGAAACACATAAACACACTTACAATGACAAGTAGGAAACACACCATCAGCACAATAATCCACAAGAATCCACAATGATGTCTGCAAAACCCTGGCCTTCCTTTTCCTCAAATTGCAGAGATACAAGTAAACTATACAATAGAGCTTCTCCCTCAAGAGTCCAACCATGAAAATGAGTAAGAGAAGGCATAATATAGAAGATCTAACTCCTTTCCCCACCTCTAGGGGTCGAGCTCAGCTTCCTAGGAGCTTTTTCAACTAATTCTAAACTAATCACTAGATAATAGGCAGTCAAAACAACTTGCCTCTAAAACTTAGGAAACCTATCCATGCATTAAATATTTACCATTTACATCAAGGAAACTTCTAGAAGTGTTCAAGGAGAGTAAAAGAATCTAAGTGCCATGAAAATTACACACAAATCCATCATTTACA
>APFE031158800.1:130051-142200 GCA_000404065.3 Pinus taeda | reverse complement strand
TGATCATCAATATAGCAGCATCAATAACAATAAAACATCAAGAGCATGCACACATTAACACAGTATGTAACCCGGTGAAAGCTTACAGCTGAAAACCCCACACTATCTGTATATTAATGATTGAGAACATGTAACATTACAATCGTCAATACTTCTCACAAGTATCCAACACTATCTCCACCTGTTACACACAATACAGCTCAGATCTGATCTCCAAATCTATTCCACTACTTGCTTGCCTCCACTGCTCAATACCTGCTCAAGAATAGATGAGAATGGTTGAACCAAACTTGTATTTACCTCAAGAGAATCACTCACACTGGGAATCACGTGAGCAGAGGCTATAATCACTTGGTATTGGCCAATTCTCATTGGCATAACTCAATCCCATTGATTGTGCAAATCCTCGTGCACAATTATAGTCACAACTGATAGCAATCTGATCCTCTAACCCCTGTCCCTGCTGAACTGAACATGCACTGACATGCAATTGAGTTAACTGATGTATTATTTAGTTGCATCATGAGTTAATAATTAGTTTAACAACTCATCATTAGTCCATTTGTCGTTAGACTAATTACAACTAGTTTAACCAAGTCAAACTGAACACAACTCCATCAACTCCACAATCAACTCCACCAAACTCAACTGATTGAGTTCTAACTGAAGTCATGCATGCAACAACTCAATTGACCCACAAAGAAAACGTATGTCCTTCTAATAGCTGCATGTGCCACATCTATAGCTCAAACTGAAGTGCTCCAAGAGAATAAGATAAAGTTGATAGTCTAAATATTATTATAAGCTAATAATATTTGACTGTTCTATAATTAGACTTGACAGTGTCACCGATGTTGTCTAAAAATAGAAGTCCATTTATTTTTTCCAACTTGACCAATCATCCATAAACAACATCCTGTAACTCATAGACACGATCCATATGTCTAAAAATAGACATAGTCTAAAAATAGACTTTGCGCCATAATTTGCCTGCAGGCTCACTTAGTGAAGGCAACTCTTTTCACTAAGCTCCATCATCTTGTTGCAATCTCAACATTCAAGTCCTCATAACTCCAGGAAAAAACATCCTGGAATTCTCTCATGAGTTCAACATATTTTAAATTTTGTTCAGGAGGCAAAGATTTTGATAGTTTGATCATTTTTGGATTTTCTTCTGTCCCTAAGTTATATTCTTCAATGTTTGCCTTCAATGGTTCCATCTTTGGTTTTTTAGGAATATCATTGGAATCAAAGAGATCCTCCAGAGGGGTTAGTCCCTTAGGTAGATGATTATATTTTAGATCAGTTACGTCTGTTTCTTCTTCATTGATCTCATCAAGGTCCATGTGTTTGAGATCTTGCACTTCTTTTTTAGTAAATTTTGTGGGGTGTGGCATTTGAATTGCATTTTGTTCTGAAATATCTGTTTCTACCTCATCTATTTGGTTAAAGTTTGTGACTGTATCAACATCTATCTGACTATGAGAAAATTCTTTGTCTAAAGTTAGAAAGTTATTTATCTGTTCATCACTTTTGAAAACTTGCTAGTTTTTCAGATTGTAAGGGATAGCTAGCCTATGTCTAATTTCAGCAGTAAACTGATGCTTAGGTTCGAAAGGTAATTTACAGGTGTTGGCAAACATGGTCAGGCTGTGAACATGTAAGTTGTGTTTCCTAGGTACTACAGCAAGCTTAGTTTCCAAAAAGGTATTAAGAATCTCTATAATTGTTCCTCTATAGTATCCTAATCTAGGATCTCTCGTTAAGTACTTCCCATTGATCTATTTTATGATTAACTCTGAATCCCCTATTATAGATACCCTAATTGCTCCTAATCTTTTTACAATTTTAAGTCCAAGCAAAAGAGCTTCATACTCTGCCATATTATTGGTGCATTTAAAGTTTAACCTGTAGGCATGGTCTTCAGCATGGTCATTTTCTAAGTTATGCACCCAAATTCCTACTCTTGCCCCTAACTTGTTGACTGACCCATCAAATTCTAAGTGCCAAAGTATTTCATGTACATAATCAGTGTCAGGGGTAGTTGGAATTTGTTTAGTAGGGGGATTTAGTGTTTTGTTTTCGTTTGATTTTTCTTTGTTGTTTGAATCATCATTGGTATCTGAAATTTCCTGAATTTGAAGAATTGATTTTCCATTTTCAATTTCTTTTGGTTCTGCTGCTAAAACTTGTTCATTGTTGGTAGGACTGATTTCAGCATTGTACAAACTGAGTAGATAGGGAAGTTTTGTGGTCTTTCTTGACTACTTGCTACATATTTCATTAATGTCTCTTCATATAGCTTTTTAGGTTGGCCGAAAATAGAGATAGTAGCATAAGACATGTCTAATTGAAGCGATCCTTGGAGCTTAGCACCCCAGGACCTGGATAATAACATTCCATATTTTGGAGGTATATCTACTACTACTATATCCATTAGGATTGTCTTGGCAGGGTATTGAACTAAAGAAACCCACAAGTCTTTTATTAATCCTAAACATCTCACTTGACTTGAATCAAAAGAAAAGAGATCTTTATATGGTCTAGTGATATCAAGATCTAATTTCTCCATTACTAACTTGGGCATTAAGTTGTGAGATGCACCAAAATCAAACATAGCATTGTGAAGGATTTTATCATGAATATTCAAACTCACATAAAAGGGAGTAATACTTCCTTCTAAATGTTTACCATTTACTTCAGGTCCAAAGATTTGTTCTAGTTGATCATCAAAAACATTAACAGAATCTTAAGTCCCAATGATGTCAATGATCTGTTGATTTGACTTCGATAGGCATCATGTTTTGCTAATTCTGATAATGGAACAACAATCTTTAACTTCCCTACTTCAGTTTCCAAATTGAAATATTTTTATGTTTGAGCTTTGGTGTTTCAGACAATGGGATTCTCTTTACTTTCTATATTTTTAGTGTTTTTCTCCTTTTCAGGAGTAGAGTTATGATTAGCTATTTCTTCTAGATCAACTTCTGGGGGTTCTTCTACATTTCCTTTGGGACGAGGAGGAGTGGAAGAATATCTGTTATTTTGCTGACTATTAGAAACATCTTCAATTATTGGATTAGAGGGATTATTGTTACATCTTGACAAAATTTGTACATGTGGAGGGACTGTTTTACCTTTGATAGGTTGTTTTGAAGCTTTATGTTTATTGTTTTCAGGAATATCAATTCTTCTACTCCTTAAGTTATACTGCTTATGTACTTCATAGATGGTTGTATCATATCCCTCTCTAAAGTCAAACGATTATTCTGACTGAGTTTGAATTGTTTGAGAATATGGGCCTCCTAATCATCTTGAGTTAGAAAAACCTCTCCTTCATTGTTAAGTCCCATTAGATTTATCTGAGTGTCTTCTGGTGGATCTTCAGAACTAGAAGCCTCTACATATTTTTCCTAGAAGGGAGGTCTAATGTTTTGATCTGGGCCAGTCTTTCCAGGGTTCGGGTTTTGGTTTTTTCGGAAATTTGGATTTCTCCAAGTATTGGATGGTTGTCCATCCCAAGGAGATTTTCTTTCTATAGTTTCCACTCTATCTCCTAGTCTTTCCATCCCTTTGATTATAGCATCTAGTTTCTGTTCAACGGGTGAAGTTTCTTCTTTCAGTGGTATCCTTTTTTCACTCCTAACCTTGGCACATTTAGATATCAAATTAGCTTCCACACTTACAGCTATACTTTGCATTTCTTCTAAAGTTCTAGGAGCTCTTTCCCTTAGCTGAAAAGTCATATCCAAATCAAATCCATCAGGGAACTTGATTAGGGCCAAATCAGGTGGGGGTCTAAGGTTTTGAGGAATGGCATTGTAAACAACATTGAACCTAGTGCAGTAATCTTGCATAGTTTCCTGAGTCCCTCTTTTGAGGTTTTCATACTTGGATAAGATCTAAAAATGATCTTTCTTCTTCTCCCAACGATTCAAGAATTGTGTATAAAGGGTTTCTAGTTATTTATGTTGTTTGCTCTGAGAGCCCTAAACCAGGTTTTGACTTCACCAGTTAGACTCTGAACAAATATCCTCATTCTAACATCATCAACATCAATCTTATATATTTCAAAGTAGTCAGTCATTTTTTTGGTATGTTGCTGAGGCGTGTAAGTACCAGAACCATCAAAAGGAGTGATTTTACTTTTATAGTCCTAAGGCATGGCACCTAAATTGGCTGGTAAAACTAGAGGGGTATACCTATTTGCCATTGTTGTAGGTATGGATGTAACAATAGAGGGAGTAGGAGTAACAATGGGAATGTGAGTTGTGGATGGAGGGGTACAAGGAGGTGTTTGTGGTGGTGTGGTTTGGGGTTGAGATGTGTGAGGGACTGATGAGGAACTTGCAGAAGCAACAGTGATTGTAGAGGGATCAGGGGTTCTTTCAGAAGTAAGCTCAGATTGTATCGAATTTTGTAAATGTCTGTCAACTGAAACACTGACAGCTTTAAATTGTAATTTTTCAATAAATGTTGGGTCTGGAACCAAGCGGGACAATTCAGTGTTAGAGAATGTTACAAACAAAGAGGTCCCAAATTGCTCATCAAAGGGTTCGTCCTCAAGATAAATCCAAATCATAGGGCAGGATCTTGATCTATTGATGGGCTGAGAACTAGCAGTGCTTTCTTGGATTTCCTGTCTCCTAAGAATTCTGGGAGTCAGATTGGGGTTCTCAAACATAGGTGGTGGATTTGGATCAAGATTTGACCTAGTGTAACGAGTTCTTTTTGAAGCCAGATTTCTTGGTTTTAATTTTCTAAAATAATATAAATCAACAACTTTTGTGATTTCTTTAAGATGTTTCAGATTTGAATTTAAAACATTCCTAAAGATTTGTTTGACTAAGGAACTGGTTTATGTTCAGTTCATAAACTAGACTGGAGATAGACTAAAGAAGAATTTGTCTACTTATGATCTTGCAAAGCAAGAGCAGTTCGAAAGCTACCTGGCTAACTTCAGGCTTCATCTGTAGTTTATAAAGTAAACAACAATATCAACAAATTTTCGTTCCCCAACGGAGTCACCACTATGTTATCACTCAGATTTTCCTAGAAGTTGTACGAAGAGGAAAGGGGTCTAAGGTAACCACAAACCAATCTTTTAGATACAGAATCTAGCCAATCTGTATCCAGAGAGGGCCCTTTCTTTAAGATTTAGTTTTTTTTGGAAAGGTTTTAGGCTAGCTATGGAAGCTTTGGGATTTTTGTTGAATTTGGTGGTGAAGTTCAATAGCAGAGGGGTGTCACTGAGTATTTTAGGCCATTGGGCTAATGGAGTCAACAGAGAATGGCTAAATTGGATTTGGTTTCACAGCAAAGGATTGTTTCACAGGGCAAGATAGCTAATACAGGGAGCAAATGATAACTTTATAGGATGGAATGGACTCAAAGGGGGAGGAAGGGCAATTAATAATCCTTCCACAAGTTTTGAGAAGACGGAACTTGGATGATCACTAATAAAAGAAATTAAGGATTTTTACCAAATGATCAATAATGAGTAAACTAGGAAATAGAAACAATTAAGAGTTCATTGTTTATGCTAGTTTAGAAGAAAACATCAAGAATATAAACAATTGAAAATAGATTGCACTGAAGCACTTTCTGACTTAATTTTTTTTGTTTAAGTATTCATATATGAAACATAATTGATATAATAAACAAGAATACAATACCACATGAGTTATAAAATACTTATTTGTCCAATGTATTGCACATGAATCCTGTGAAAAGTCCTTTGTATTAATTCTTCATCCAGCCAGCCATGAAAGATTTGTCCAACAGCACTTTATTCCAAAATAATTAGTTTTACAGCAATGTTTAGGAATCCAACCTCAATACTCTGTATGGGGGTGTATTTATACAAAAAACTTTACAATGAAATATCTCATAAAAAAGTGAGATATAATCTGAGATGACTAATCACATTTTACAAGAAATTAGGGCCATATGACTTCGTAGATGATAGATAAAGGCAACCGAATGGTTTGCTGTCACTATTCTTGAGAGTGTACTGGAGTTAGGCCCTATGATTTGGCCTCTTGTTGTCCTTGGTGTAGTTTTGTGCTGGCTGCTATGTTTTTATTTCCTTACTGATACACTTTACCTACATCTGATACTCTTTATTTGTTTGATCTTTGTTTATCCTCTTTACCCTCATTTACTGTGGTAAAAAACAAAATTTACCTTTTATCAAGGATAAATTACAAAATTTCGAGCATATCTTCCCACCATTTTGGCAGTGGTATTTTGAGTTTTTTGAAGCTTTCTGAGGGTTTCATCTATTTCTGTGTACTTGAAGAATGTAAGCTCAATTGGGAACAAGTGCTTTAGTTCATGCTCAACATAGAACAAGTTCTGTAGGCTGTCATAGAGAACTTTGTCTGTAGGGAGTGCTTTTATTCCTGATACACTTGTTAACGAACTTGCTTGATTTCCTTCATATTGATTCAACTTATCCATATAGTCTATGTGCCTCATTAATTTGTCATTAATCACTAAAGGACTAGGTAGTCCTTTACTCTGCAAAATGGAAAATTTTTCCATAAAAGCATTGACCTTTGCCTGCATGTCATGACATCTTCTTTCTAAATTTTGCATCAAAGTTCTTTTGATTAATACCCTTTTGATTTCTAAAATGGTTTCTATTATGTCTTTAATGCCAAGTTCTTCAAGCTGGTACTTATTCTTAATATTCAAAAAACTTATGAGCATGTTGGCTTCCTCAGGCATCTTCCTAATTCTGCTCTTGTCCTTTGGATTTCTTCTTGGGCTACCTTTGTTAGATCAATCTACTCAAAAATTATTTGGATGGATGGCCAAACATCATTTATTGACTGAGTGATGTTGGCCCAAACAATTTTCCTAATTTATGCTAGAGGTTTATCAAAAGTAAGATCCTTTTCTAATGATTTCACTTTGTTTTCCAATCCTTTAATCTCTCTTGTTTTTTCTGCAACATTTATCTTTGAGTGATCATATCTCTTCTCTAAGTTGGCATACTGTTCTTTTACCTTTTTTAGTTCTGAAACTTGTAGTTTCATGTCCTACATTGACTTTGTTAGTTCCTCTATGCTCAAATTGGCAGTGCTGCCCTGTGCTAGTCCTTCTATTCCTGTTGTTGTTGTACCTGTTAGCCTCCTGCTGCAGCAAGTTACTCATATTTCCTTATTGACATTTTTACAAGCCAAATATGTCATACTTTGCATGCTGCAATGCTCCATATTTGCTAACACTCACCAGAGAAAGAGGCCATGAGAGTGTGTTGCTCCGAGTGCAACTTCTGCATTCCAATTTTGAAGAATTATTCCATTTTTGTAGACTTTTCATGCTAAAGGGAGGTCCAAACAGCTCAATCTTGGTCTCCCTAGGTTTCAATTTCCTGTTTCAGAATATAGAGAATAAATTATCTGTCCAAACAGCTTAATCTTGGCAGATTCTTAGATAGGTAGAGAAGCAAAGGATCCCAACTGCTTAATCTGGGCCCTTGGAGGAAATAAGTGTAGATGTAGATAGGAAGACATAAAAAAGAAAAGTTGAAAAGCTGGGTTTGCAAGTCTAAGTGCACCCAAACCCAAAAATAAGAAAAAATGTAAGGTAAGTTGGCTAGGTAGGTAGTTTTGTGGTTGCAGAATCATTGATTGTGATCAACTCCATATTTTCAAGTGTTATATCTATCCAGATCACAGTTAGCAGGCAGTTCCCAACTGAAGGACTTCAAGTGAGGCATGACTAACTCCCCCTTCTTCTCTCCCCTAAATCATTTACTAACTTCCCCTAAAGAGGTCAATATCTGCTTGATATCTCTTAGTTCATCATTTTCCATATCATTTGCCTTGGTAAAGATCTGCTTTACTCAAGGAGGGTCCGTATATTCTCTCTACAAGGTTCTGTTTCCCCTCTAAAGCCTAAGTTATCTGAGACTTAGCGCTTTCTTGTCATTGTCATAATAACCCCCGACATTATTATGTAAATCCCTATATATTTCCCTTCCCCCTACTAAACTATAGTAATTATTCCCCTATGTAAATATCCCCTTCCTCTGGTTGAAACATAACCATAAATACCCCTTTGGGAATTACTAAGTCACCTAGATCTTAGTAAGAACCCTCATTTCTGCATAAATTTCCCCTCCTAGGTGTTTGGACTCCTTCCAAAACCCAAAAACCCCCCTTCAAATACATTCACAAACCCTCGCGCTTTCATTCTTGGAAATTTATTAATAGTTGATTAATAAATAACCAACGCGCCAGCACCATTTTCTAAAGTTTGAAACCCACCCGCGGCCGCAAAAATAAAATTTAACGCGCGCGCACCTTAACTAAACCCCGCGCATCTCCTCCTCCCGACCACTATCAGATCGGCCCTCCTAGATCCAACGGCCCTCGTTCATATCGGTCACCCTCTTGTGTTGGCCCGTTAGCACCCGATGTCTGACGGTTTTACCAACGTACACCGGGACAGCTAGCAGCATCCCATTGCATCGGGCTGCCCCTGACAAAAACCACCTCCGTACCAAAGGCGGTCCAATGCATGCCAAAACTGCCCTCCCCTTGCGTAACAGGAGCGTCGCGTCACCCTACCACATCACCTCCACCTCACCCCTTCCTGCTTGCGCCTGGCTCACGTCACCCTGCCACCGTGTCCCGCCACGTCATCACCCCGCCGTACTGCCACGTCACCCTGTTGAAGTCATCATGCTGACATCATCACCGTACCAAAGGACCCCACTGCTGACATCATGCTGACGTCACTCGACGTACCGCTGATGTCATGCTGACGTCAGCAGCCAAAAAAGGAAAACATGTGCAAGCGCAAAAGTCAAGCTTCGGAAGCCCGGAATGAAAAGCAGAGGCAGTTTTCGATGTGCGATTAGCGCGAAGCGGGAAATAGGCCACATTGGAGAATCTTTAGGGAATCTTTTGATTTCTTGGCCATTTTTGCACCGAAAAAGGCAGAAAAAGCCCGATTCTGCAGTTTTGAACGCATCCGAAGACGGAGAGAGACCCGGTTCAGATGTTAAAGAGTATCAGAGAGATATGAAGCCAAAATGCATGTCAAAGAGTATCAGTGTAGCGGAAAAGTGTATCAGCGGAGATCTTCTCAGGGCTCGAGGCGAATGAAGCATTAAAAGAAAACCTTGAAAGTCAAGAAGCAGTTAAAGAGCCATTCAAAGCTCACCAGCATAGAAAACCTTGAAAGTCAAGAAGCAGTTAAATCCAGCTGCCTCTGGCGCAGCCCAAAAGGACTTACTTGCATTTAATTCCAGCATAAGTTAGGTTTTAGAAAGCTTTTTCATGCAGACTTGTTTAGGTCGGTTGTAATAAATACTTTTAGATATTTTGCCTATAACTACCACCCTGAAATAGTAAGAAGGGTTGTTGGTTGGTTAGTATTTGTTAGGTTGGTATTTTGCTTGAGCACAGACTCGCACTGTAAATGTGATAACTTCTATAATCAAAGACTGCTGAAATGCATGGATTCTGAAAACTGTCTGCAGTGTCTAACTGGCCAAAGAGTGGCTGTGGAATTCCCGTGTTTCTACATGACTCAATAAGTGTTCCTTATCTCTGTTTTAGTTTTTCTTCATGTTTTCTTTACCATCTGTGTTACACCATCTGAATTTACAGAAAAGAAGAATAGTTTAGGATTTGCTTGGCAGCACCCTATGCTCAATTTCTGTGATTTCTATATGTTTTCACTAGGAATAGTTATGAATATGCATACTTAAATGATAATGTTTACACTATTTCTTTCACATATGAATGATTAGTTAGGAATTCTTGATTGCTCCTAGATAATCATACATTCATTTCCCTTCTCTGTTAGTAGATGAAAGATTCTTAATTGCCTTTTGTCTCTAACTTTCATCCCATCTTTTCAGAAATTGATATTGTTTCATGTGTAGCTATCCTGCTCTATGATCCTCTTGTGACCAAGAAAACGCAACAACAAAGCTCAATCCATGACTCCATGCCCAATGGTTTGAAGCTTATCACACTATCCCTTGCCTCTCTGCTTGGAATTATCTTCCTTGCATCTGTCTTCCACCCAAACACCAACAAAACCCACTGAACCCAATAGCTAGCCTAAAATCATCATCAAACAAAGCTAAATCATTAAGAGAGAACCCTCTCTGATTGCAGGTGGGATAGAACCTACAATCCAAAGATTGGTTTGTGGTTACCTCAGCCGTATCCCTTCAGGAGCTTAGGGACAACCTGAGTGATAACATAATGGCGACTTCGTTGGGGAATTTCTCATATAATCTCACAAAACCAGTCCGAAGCTCCACAGAGGAAGAAACCGACCTTTAAAAGTCTCGATTGACCTGTGCTCTTAGAAAAATTCCCAAAAAAAAAGTTAGACGCTGGCTCCCAAGAAGCATTTGCGTCATACAAGGTCAAATCCTTATCCGAATCCCCCAGTTGTTTTTGAAAACCCCAATATAATCCCCAAAATCCTTAGGAAACAAGAGCAGCAAGGAGATTTTGCTGATACTATTCCCAAGACAGTTCAGCCTAGTAGTTTTTCAATCCCTGTTAAGGTTTTGTTCCGTTCAAACCCTTCTTCCATGTGTTCATCATCCATTTCCCCAACTTCTGTGTACACACCTCCATTCACTGCAAATACTACCACCACTACTCCTATTATCCCAGTCACTCCAGTCGTTCCACTCATCCTTGTTGTTCCCCTTATCCCCATTAATATGGCTAATAGATATGCCCCCTTACAGCTTCCTGCTAATCCCGGGGCTATGCCTTAGGATTATCAGACAAAAATTACCTATTTTGATGGCACAAATTCCTGCACAGCCTTACAGCATACAAAGAAAATGCAGGATTACTTTGAGAGTTATGAGATTGATGAAGACAGTGTAAGGATGAAGATTTTTGTCCAAAGTTTGACCGGTGATGTCAGGACCTGGTTTAGAGCGCTTACACCCAACTCCATACTAAACCCAGAAGCCTTATACCAGACATTTATCAATAGATGGGAGAAAAAGAAAGACCCCTTGCACATATTATCTGAGTATGATACTATCAAAAGAGGGCCTCAAGAGGCTGTCTTGGACTACTGTGCGAGGTTTAATAATGTCTACAATGCAATACCACAAAATTTAAGACGGCCACCTGATCTTGCTTTGTACAAATTCCCTGATGGTTTCGATAATGAAATGGCATATCAGTTAAGGGAAAGAGCCTCTCAAAGCCTCGTAGAGATGCAAGATGTTGCTGTTATTGTGGAGGAAAACCTGATTGCCAAAAGAAACAGAGCCAGAACTGAGAGAAGAACCACCTTCAAGGAAGAACCCTCAGCCTTAGACCAAAAAAAGGATGCTATCATCAATGGCATGCATAGGCTAGGAGACAGAGTAGAGAGCATTGAGAGAAAATCATCATGGGAAGGACAACAGTCTAATACCATAAGGAACCTGAACTTCAGGAAAAATCAGACCACAAACGCTGGAAGGGCTAGTCCTGACCATGATATTAGGCCTCCTTTCCAAGAAAACTATGCGGAAGCATCCACATCCAGTGAGCCTGCAGATGAGGCTCACATGAACCTGATAGATTCGAAAAACGAACAGCAAATCTTTCTCACTGAAGAGGACCAAGACTACGCTGATGTAAGACAATTTCAGACCAAGTCGGGAGAGTCTTTTGATTTTAAACAAGGATATGATTCTGCTGTGTATGAGGTGCACAAACAATATAAGTTGAGAACAAGGACCATCGATGTCCCTGCACCTAGCATAACAAAGGATAGCAAAAAACCTAATAAAATTAAAGACAATGTTGTCATAACAGAACCAGCTGATATTGTTGTCCCAAACCCGCATCAGGTAACTATAGAGGATATATCAGACATTCAGTATCCTATTGATCAGCCTCTATCTCCCTCTCCCTCAAAAGAAAACCTGAACGACACTCCAAAAAATCTTCCCAAAACAGAAATACCACGAACTGTCACTCATCATAACACTGGAATTCAAAAAGAAAACACCGAGAACACTCTTGACAAGGAAAAATCTGCTACTGCTAATGCAAGGATTCCATTGGATAAACCATTTAACTTAGAAGCAGAAATTGGAAAACTCAAGATATCCATTCCCCTCTCAGAACTTGCCAAACATGATGTATATAGGC
>APFE031158800.1:102957-122389 GCA_000404065.3 Pinus taeda | reverse complement strand
AGAGAGCCCTCTCTGATTGCAGGTGGGCTAGAACCTGCAATCCAAAGATTGGTTTGTGGTTACCTCGGCCATATCCCTTCAGGAGCTTAGGGACAACCTAAGTGATAACAGTACCTGTGACCACTTCTATTGTGGCTGCTGGGATATTTGGTGCTAGTGTTGTCCCAAGTGTAGAAGGGACTCTTGTTGAGACTACTGGTATCACATCAGGAGGCTGAGAGGTCGACTCTCCTTGCTTGTCCTTCAATACTTTTTCTGATGCTTGCTTTGTCTCATTCAATCATTCATTAAGTTTTAAGGGTAAATCCATCAGCTCTTCTTCAAATTTTTGCTTCATGATCTCATCAGTCTGTGGATGCCTTGAAGGAGGCAGCTTTAGCTGCTTTCTCAAGGTATCAATATCTTCATCTTTCTTTTTTATTAATGCTTCTACACCCTTCACATCTTTGGGATCTTTTCCCAATCCAATAATTATTTCTTCTAAAGACTTTATTCTGTTATCTTTAGCCTAGGAAGAGGCTTTCTCCAAGTGAAATTGGGCAGTTGTGTTATCCAAAGAGTTTTGCAACCTTTGGGCCATCATAGCCTTACCAGTTAAGGTTGAATAAATCATTTCTCCAGTTTGTTTATGCAGTTCAATCTGATCCAAAGGATGAATATCCTTTGCCATGACCTCAAAACTTGTTCTGAGATAATCTGATGTTGATTTAGGCTGTTGCACCTTTCGTTTGAAATAGCTCATTATCATTTTTCCTTCTTTCATGTCATAGGCTAACATCAATCTATGTTGATTTGTGGGGGCCATTTTCAAATATTGATTATAAACTTGAAGCCTCAATGGATCATTCTTGGCCTTTATTTTTGTAAATGTTTTCCTGATATATAAGGCATATTTCCCTCGTGGCCTGAAAGATGATACCTCTGCACTTTGTTGTCTTTCTAGCTCCTTCCTCTGTGAGCTAGTGGAAGTTCCCCCTGCTGGGAAAGTTTGTTGGCTATATACTCTTTCTTCCCTCTAACTCTCTGTAGTCTCTTCATCAAATTCCTCCTCTGAAAGGGGATTTAGTCTTTGCCTTTTTGTCCCAGGCTGTCCTGAAGGTCCACTGGTAGGGGTAGTAGTTTCCCTATCTCTCTTTTTGTTTCTTTCCTCATTTAGAGGAGTTTGCAAAACTTGAGGTTCTCCCACATTGCCCTGAATGGGAGGAGTATGTACTTGGGCCTGTTCTTTGGAAGTTTCAAGCTGCTTAGACATTGTAGATTGTTATGTGGTCTCTAATTCCTTGCCTTTTGATGTTCTTGTGGTTGGTATGTTGGTTTCCTATGAAGGTTGTTGAGAGGTTCCAACAATGGATGCACCAATTCCTGATCTTTGTACCTGCCCAAAGGAATTTAGGTCGAGTGCTTTCTCAAAAATCTCTCATAACATTCTCAATATTGACCTATTCACTATCATTTTCTACTAGGATCCCTTCCCTCCATTCATCCATATTTGCAAACTGTTCAATCTCTGGGATCCTATGGTGAATGTAGGGTGACAATCTGTTCTTCATTCTTCTATCACATATAATGCTGTTAGGGTCATATGGTATCCACCCAAAACTATTTTGTAATTTAAGATGATGTTCTAAAATTATTTCTGCTTCTCTCCATGCCTCCCTAGTGTTACAGACAAAATGGCCTAACTGATTCCTGATTCAAAGTTGAGCTTTCTTCTTGGTATTATAAAAATGAACCAAGTCTAAATTTATCATTTGCCAGAAGTTTTCTAATGCAAACAGTCTCATTGGAATATACTTTGGTAGCTTAAAACGGTAGAGCTCACACCCATATATCATGATTTCTATATGGTTCTTGTACAGATACCAATCCCCTATTTTGTACTGCTTGGAGAGCTGAAGGATCTTCTTCATATCACCACTGGTTCTAGGAGGGGAAACTCCTGTCGATGAAGTGGTTTCTAGATGAACAAATAGATCAATGAACTCATTGTAGGTGTAAGGGGTCTCAAAGGATTTGTGGAAAATGGGACTCCCAAATATGACAGGCTTGGGATTTCCTTTAGTGTCAAGCTTCTTAACAGGGAAAGGGAAGTTCTCTGACTGATAATACAACATAAGATGATAGATGAAAGTGGTGTATTTGAAGACTCATTCATTGTCCAGTCTCAAGAATTGGTCATGAATTTTATTGGCAATATAGGAGGCATAGCCATATTTAATAGCAGGGGGCTGTCCAGGAGTAAAGATTGACAATAACACTAGGGTTATCTCATCAACATATTCACTAGTGTTAAATACCATTGCTAAAGATATCATATCCACTATAAGTCTGCCAATATCTGTAAAAAAAGTTCTGTCCATAAGGAGGTGGGCCTTTGGGCTGACGTTTCTCTAACATGAAGGTCTGACAAATGTGAATAAGTTCTAATTGTGGTAATTCAGTGGATTTCTCAAGTAAATATCCCATAGAAAGGGGAGTGAGAGCTTGATCAGGGGAAAATTGCAACATTTCATTAATGGATGTAGCTGTTATGGGAAAAATGACTGTTTGACTTGGGGACATGACTGCTCTTTAGTTAGGGTCATAATTGGAACATCATTGATGAATTATATCAGGGAAAACATGGACTGAGGGGAGAAAATACCTAGGAAGGTTGGATTCCCACAGTCCCAGGATATCTAAATCATTAAGGTAGTTGTCTTTGGTTTGGCTAAAGACCTTAAGGTGATTCTGGTCAGTGGATAAGTCTTTTATCTGGAAATATTTATTAGCAAGAGGCAGATAGTCTTGGTTCTTATGAGGGGGATTGATTGGTGCGACATTCAAAACAACGGGAGTTTCCATTTCTGGTTCTTGTGGGTTCAGAAAAGGAATTTGGGTTTACTGTAGAAAATGGGCAAAATAGCAGATGTGGGAACTTATATGGTGAAACAAAGATTGAATTTGTACTGAATTTTGCCTTTTTTCTGTGGAATTTACAGTGTAAAACCAAAACTTGCAGGATTTCAGCAGAATTTGGATAAATACCTGTATTTGGGGAATGAACAGTGCAATGACAGGTGCTAATGGTGGCTAACAGGTTCCAAGATGTGTCAACTGCAAGTTTCTCAGCAAGGTGGCGGTTAGAAAACTTGGACAGTCGACTTTGACATCCTTTGCATGGGAACACAGGTTCGCAGTATAGAGCAATGAAAATGACATTTGTCTTGTTCTATCAACAAAGTCAAGGTTGGCAGGGCATTTTTGTTTATTGGGCAGATGACATAAGCGGGAAAGGATGTTTTGTCGTATGCGGAGGGCAGTAAGCGGTTTGGTATCGCACCGCTTTTGGTGTTGGGCATTATTCAGCCGAAAGCCAGCGATTCCATTAGTCGCTTGACGCATGGTGGAGGTATGGTGCGAAAACCACTTTGTGATCGCGTGCTAATGCGCAGTCACAAAGTGGTGCGCGATATCGTTAATGGTTGTTGGATGATGGAGGCATGATCGAACGATTGACGGAAGGTGCGATAGGGCGAGATTTGATGTGAGTGGGCCCAACCCTTTTAAAAATTGTTTAATTGTATCGGGGGTGATAGGATTGGTTTGTGGGGGTTCTTAATTAACCATGAGGGTTAACTAATCCAATTAATGCAGCGGGGGGATTAGGTTGTTAACCAGTTACGGGTTAACTAGTTGATCCTTTTAAAATATATTTATGGTTATAATTAACCAAAGGGGTGGGATATATATTTAATAATACTAGAAATGGTGAACTTCTATTCGGGAGTTATATAATATGAATTAGAAATTAATATGAAACAATGTAATGAAAAAGCGTTAAGTAAAACATTAGAGTGTACTTTTAACTTAGGCTTAAGTGAAAAAGGGGTTTTTATGTGATATTGTGTATTTTTCCTAAGTAAAATATGATTTTACTTAGGAAAAGACTTATGAAAGTGAATGAATGGTTTATGGATGATTCTAATTACATAGGCTTTTTTAATTATTAGGGCAAGGATCCGCTCCCTCCAGAAGTCAGAGAAATGCTCTGAGCCCCTCCAATTTAGCAAATACCTTAGTCCTTAGGAGAAATTAGTGAGTAATTAGGGAAAATGAGAAGGGGAGTTAATAATTGTGACTTTTCTTTGCTTGAGATGCTTTCAATGTACTGTTTGCCTTGGCCTTGCGATGAAAAATGAAAGATTAACACATTTAGAGACATCATTCATCACATATGACTCTGCAACATCAACTACCTACCCTACCTACTTTAACTTAGCAATTTTCTTCTTTATTTGGGTGCACTTAGACTGGCAAACCCTTTTTAGCTTTCCTTTTTTTACATAATGATATCTATCTATATCTGCACTTATTACATCCAAGGGCTCATATTAAACTATTGAGCTCCTTTTATTTACTTTACCTATCTACTTATCTGCCAATATTACACTGTTTGGTCAGATATTTATTCTCTATTTTTACAACATGAAATTGAAAAATGAATTAGCCAAGTTTAAACAGTTTGACTATTCATGAATTGTGGCATAAATGACAAGTTGCACACAATTGTTTATTTACACAAAAGTAAAAAGTAGTGGCATTTAGACTTGCACACTTTCCTGGTATATTTTTGTTTGTGGTTCATTTTCTTTCATTTTTTGACCATCTTTATTCTTTTTACCCTTTGATTTTTCTTTTAGGGTTACCCTCTTTACATTTTTTTAAATTTTTTGATTTTTTGGAAATATGGAAAACCTTTGCAACAAGAAAATGTATGAACATATTACATAGCTCATCAAGTCAATCATGACATATGACACCTATTGGTATAGGGGCCTAACAGGCTGACAGGGTGACCACCAAGAAATCTACAGGGAACTCTCCATTCAAGCTGATATGTGGTACTGAGGTTGTATTCCTAATCCAGTTGACCCTCCCTATGGCTAAGTTCTTGTAGGAAGAGTAGAATGAGGAAAATGACATGGCAAAGAGGATTAATGACTTGGCTAAAGTACATTAGATCAGAGTTCAATTGATTAAAAAGTCTGCAGCACATCAAAAGAGAATCAAGGAAGCCTTTGGTAGAAAGGCAAAGATGGACAATTTGCAAGTTGGAGACTTGGTGCTCAAATGGGATGCACTGAAGGAAATGAAATACAATCATGGTAAGTTCGATGCTCTGTGGATTGGACATTTTGCCATTGCCCAGATCCAGGGGAACAACACTTATGCTGCAAAGTATGGAAGGAGAAATAGTTTTTGATGGCCTAATCAATGGGCATTTTTTGAAGATTTATGTTGTTTGATGCCTTTAAGCCTCAACATTGTAAATATGTTCTTTTTACAAGTTTTAGTGTAGGCTTAATTAGACTCTATGCCTAATGGAACACTAGGAAATATTGCTGATCTTGCTTCTGTATGAAAGGCAGTGGTCTGCGGTTCTTGAAACCTCATAGGGAGGATTTCATTCCCAGAAGGAGCCAGTGTTAGCCTTGCTATATAGCGCCAACTTTCCAATGTCAGAAATGATCTTGGTCTATTTGGTAGTGTCCTCAAAAGGGCCCCACATTGGTCATTTTCCCTTCTCCTCCTTCCCCATTTACTCTCCACCACCTCTGGTTACCTATTTGCCTCCTAAACCCAACAAAGTAGCCCCCTTCGACTTTAGCCTTGAGCGCAAAACCCAAAACCTACCATAAAACCCCACCATATGTCTTCACACGTTCATCACCCGTCGTGTTGCATCCCCGCTGTTGATCATTCCCCTACTGATCCAATGGCTCCCTTCGCACTCGATAAAGGCAACCTGCTCTACCACTCCCCACCATCAGATCATCTCCGCCAAGATCTGACGGTCTTCGGTTTTATCACGCTAGCAACTTGATCGAGCGATAGCGCATGATGAGAACTATTTTTCTCTCTTATCTGCCGCTACATGTCGATCACTGAATGGAATCGCTTGATCCTGGGCTTTTACCACTTTATGCATGAAAGCAGTGCGATGGAAACCATTACCACCCAACCAAACTACCCCACCCATTAAATGTTTGTGCAGCTTCGTAGCCCGATGACCGTCCGATCTGCCCGATGGAGATCCAACAACCATAACACACCCCGCTCCCACCTCAGCTGATAGCCTCTGCTGATCCATCTCCATCGTCCATTTCCTCGATCTGACGACCATTCTTCTCGCTCACCCAAATCGTTCACCTACCAATGCATTTCATGTCCTTTGACCACTCTGTTGCCCAAAGAAGGAGATGACCAGCTCTGCCATCATCAGTTACAGTCAGACCGCAACCACCATATTTAACAGAAAGCATGGCCAAGGGAGAAAATGACATAGCACGACTCTATAACTGAATTTATCAGTCATGAACTCCACTAGTACGAGCACTCCAACTGCCTAAAGGACAGCACAACACCTGAGGAGATCAGATTCACCCACTAAAACAAGAAACTTCATTCAGAAACTCCATCAGGCAGTTAAATGCAGTTGGTGGTCAATTATGACCCCTCCATACCTAAACAGCCAAGTGCTCTTATAATGTAAATCTATAAATATCCAAAAGCAAGATGTAATTAGGGTTGGCATTTAATGTAAGGTTCAACTTTTGGAGACTGTAGACATTTTGTCATTTGCAGCGTCTCATCTTCATTTTCAGCTAATACAAGCTTTTTTTGTTGTCAACTACTCACTGTCCATTTTATTCTTATTCTAAGCTTGTGCTTGATGTGTTGTATTCTTGAGCTCCTAGTCTTTAGCACTAGATATTTGTCATCTTATCTTTGTGTTAAAAGTATCGATTGCATCACTGAATAGGTTGCTCAAGTTTCTCCCTATCTAACGCAGGTGAGCTTTCATCCTGTCCTTGCATTAATAAACTAGATTTACAAGTTTCTTTAATGGTTGCAGTCGGCTATCACATGGTCTTGTGCATATGCTGGTGTGGCTAATGTTCTCCATATTCACTTAACATCTTAAATTGTGAGCATTGTTGGTCTAAAGCCTTGTAGTAAAAGGGTGTTCATGTATGTCTGGAGTGAAACAGAGTGAAAGTGGTTATCTCGCTTGAACCAAACCATCATTCCTTCCATTAAACCTACAACAATAGTTGAATTTATATGTTACTAGGCATCTCTGAGCTACAACCTAGGAGAGTTTTTTGGAATCCTAATAGGGGGAATCACTAGTATTATAGGGACCTAACACTCAGACTTTCTCTTACAAAGAAATGATTATGCTGTGAAAAAAAAGAAGATTTCTAATTGAATGAATTGTAGAATTTTTAGTTTCAAATCTTAAAGGGAGACTTTTAAGTACAAAATGATGCTACATTTCACTCAAAAAATTTCTCAATGAAATTCACACTTTGAAGGTAAATCCTATGATCTAGATAAGCTAAAGGACTTGTTTCCAGTTCTGGTGGTCCCTTGCCATTCCTGGAGAAAGCCTAAACTAACTCAACAAAAATGAAATTCAAAACACAGTCATAATACTTACAAAGCATTTAGAGATGAAGCAAAATTCAATTCAGATTCAATTAAGATTCAATTATTGTTACAAAAAGGATGCAATCCATCCTTTATTCCTTCCATGTTTCTCTTCCTTATAAGAACTTCTAAAGCTTACAATACTGTTGAAATGTGGCAACAAAAGTATTCCAATTTTAATTTGTCTTTGAATTGAAATTATGAATTATAATCGAATTTAGTCTTACCAACTACTTGGAAATAATTAATTAATTTAGTTTGAATTAATTAGTTGGAGAAATTCAAGTTAGAAGTCTTTCTGAAGTCATGCAAGAGTTATCCCTTAAATTAAGGAGATTAGCCTTAAATTAAGGAGATAAGTTGAGTTATATTTGAGTTGTAATTAGTTAACTCAGTTTACTGAGTTAAGTCCAGTTAAATTAGTTCCAAACTATTTGAGGAACTAATAGAGAGTTAACAGTTAATTGATGCATGCATGCACTCAACTAGTGTACTCCAGTTAACTAAAGATTCCCTAATCAGAAACTCATGCATGTCTATTTTGAGAAAGACCCAGCTGAGATTAAAGTCAAGGACGGTGTACTATCAGTTCCATGTGTTTTCTTATAAAGAAAACTCATGCATGCAGAAGGAATCATTCCTTGAGGATTGTGCAGTTCTGACAGTGTGTGAGATCAGGAGACCATCCACTTGGTAAATCGTGTTTTTTCCACTTGGTTGAAGGATATCATCCCAGAGGAACAGCACAAGGAAATAGGAGCTTGGAGGGTAGAGAGGAAGGCTTGTGAGAAGCTAAGATTTGCTGTGAGCATCTATGAGGATTGTACTAAGATATGGGTAGCTGTGAGAGCTAAGACTTTGTGTAATTCCTATGTATTTCCACCTTGTATGATAATACATATAGTGTGGTTTTTAGCTGAGGCTTTCCCCAAAGTATTTTCACATGTGTTGTGCATTGTTTCTTCTTCTTCTGGTTATATGTGCTCAACTCGATCTTTAAGCTTCTGCAAATTGATAGTAGAAGTAGGTTATAGTATTATGCTTTGATTTATATTGCATTATCGGGTTAACCTACAATAGATTTTCTACAGAGCTAGATTTGTGGAGAATTGAATTTCTACATGGTATGGGAGTGAGATTTGTAGAGAATTTGAAGAATTTCTACATGGTATATGAGCCAAGTTTATCGGAGCTGTGAACAGTATACTAATAAGAGAATTCGAAGTTTTAAGTTTGCGGTTGTGAGTGAAAATCGAATTCTTATCATACTTCAAGGTTGGTCAATGGCGTTCTATGGCTTGAGACTCAAGTATGCCTTGGAAGGTAGCTCAAATTACATAGCATGGAAAGATAGAATGGAGGCTGTATTAGAAGATAATGGCTTGAAGGGATTCATTGATCAAGAAATCCCAAAGCTAACTTCAACTAATGCACAAGAGTTGGCTAAGTGGAAGCGGTGTTTTAAATTCGAGATGGATCATCCTTGAGGAAGTTTGAGACCATATTGTCTCAAGTCTCCATGGGAAGGATACTCCATTTTCAATGTGGAAGACATTGAAAGACCTCTACCAGAACAGAAGTGACCAAAGGAAATTGGCACTCAAGGATAAGCTTCGACGAATCAAGATGGTGAAGGGCGATACTATTTCCACATATCTAAACAAGCTCACCACCTGCAGAGATGAGCTTGGTAGTGTGGGAATAACTACTGTCGATTATGATATGGTGAACCTTGCTCTCCTTGGCCTTCCAAAGAGTTGGAATATCTACCAGGACTCTATGAATGAAAGGGAGAAACTACCTGATTAGGAACGACTGTGGTTAGATCTCATGTAGGAGGAGATCAGGAGGGGCACACGAGATGGTTCTTCATCCAAGGATGATGAAGGAAAAAATATGGCCTTAGCAAGTAAGGGAAGGAAAGGGAAGGGTAAGGCTTCCCATTCCAAATCGAATTCTTCTCATGGAGGTAAGAAGGGTCACAAGTCTAAAGTGAGATTCTTTAATTGTCACGAGATGGGACATTATGAAACTAATTGCCCATCAAAGAAATCCAAGAAGGGATCCTCAGAAGGATCGGAAGGTGAGGCATTAGCCTCTCAGTTCAAAATGGACTTTACCCTCATCACCTACATGGTGTCATCGATGATGGGTTGTGTTTGGTATCTTGACAGTGGAGCCTCATTCCACATGATTGGTGATAAAAGTTTTTTCAGTACCTTGGAGGAGAAACACCTCAAGATGCGCATAGAGATGGGTGATGACGGAAGGTATAGTGTTTCAGGAGTGGGCACGGTTGCTTTTTAGAGGGAGCATGGAGCTCATATCACCTTGACAGATGTGAAGTATATTCCTGGACTGGAGAAGAAATTGGTATCGGTCGCAATGTTGGAGGATGAAGGCTACGATGTTGGCTTTAGTAAAGGAAAGGCATTCCTAAGACACATAGCCATGGTTCAGACCATGAGGATAGGTATTTGGGTGAAGAATCTCTACAAACTAGAGGTAGATGATTGTGCAACATTGAGTACGAAAGTAGAATTGGTGCAAAGCCAAGACATTGGTGACTTGTGGCACAATCGGTTAGGCCACTTGCATCATGGGGCTTTATAGATAATGCAACAAAGATCTACAGGACTTCCCAAAGGTAAACTTCAGCAAGTTGACACATGCAAAGGTTGCATCTTGGGAAAGTACATCAAGTATTGCTTTCGTGATCGAGACAGTTGAGCAAAGGCTATCTTAGAGCGAGTTCATACTGATGTGTGTGGACCATTCTCGACATCATCCTCAACGAAGCAAAGGTATTATGTGATTTTCATTGATAACTATTCTCATAAATGCTAGATTTATTTCATGCAGAAGAAGGACTAATCTTTCAAAAAGTTTTCTGAGTTCATAGTTTTGGTCAAGAAAGAGTTAAGGAAGAAGATCAAGGCCTTGAGAAGCGACAATGGTGGAGAATATGTCTCTCAAGATTTTAAGGACTTTCGTGTAGTGAAAGGAATTAAATAAGAGTTGATGGCACCTCATAATCCATAACAAAATGGGGTGGCCAAGAGGAAGAACAAAACTATTGTAGAGGCAGCACGGGAAATGCTGCATGACCAATGGCTACCACTTCACTTGTGGGCTGAGGCATGCAACACAGCAGTATATTTGCATAATAGAAGCCTACATCACATACTTGGGATGAAGACACCAGAGGAAGCTTTCTCCGATAAGAGACCAGATGTAGGTCACTTCAGGATCTTTGGCTCATCAGTATATTTCCATGTGACAAAAGATGCACGGAAGAGGTTTGTTCCAAAAATAGAGTTGGGGATACTTGTGGGGTACACTGGTACACCTCACAACTATCGGGTGTACTTGCCTACCAGTCGGAGGATAGTGGTTCGCAGAGATCTCAAGTTTGATGAATAGAAGGCCATGCAAGTTTCCCTTGAGAGGGAGCTCCAACTACAAGTTGTGGAGGAACTGTTGGCTCCTAAGGAGGAGGAGCCTCAGACTAATGCAGAGCAACCACATGTAGAGGTTCTAGGAGTGGAGACATCCACTTAAGAAGAGTCTTCTAGAGATGGATGGAAGCACACAAGAGAAGCTGACATATTGTTGAAGGATGTGAGAGAGAATGTGGGAGCACCATCTTCTCAGTGCAGGCAGAGGAAGTCACCTGAGAGGTACACTGGATACATGGCCCTTTCTGGGGAAGGTGTTGAGACCAAGCCATCTTCCTTTGAGGAAGTAGTGCAACAACCGATTTGGGTTGATGCTATGGTGGAGGGGTATGACTCCAAGTTCATAACAATGTTTGTGACGAGGTTCTGAGACCGGAGAACAAGTCAGGTGTGAGTTCTGGTTGACTGTACAAGGTAAAGAAAGCTGCTAATGTAGCGAGGAGGATCATGTTGCTGGAGTGTATTTTAATAAAGGAGCAAGATGCTAACATTTTGACAAAGGCATTATCAAAGTGTAAATTCGAGTTCCATAGAGTCAGGCTCGAGGTGGCAGATAATCCCTTTCTTGTTGAGAGGGAGTGTTGAAATCTGGAAACAAGAATATTCCAATTTTATTTTGTCGTTGAATTAAAATTGTGAATTAAAATAAAATTGTCTTACCAGCTACTTGGAAATAATTAATTAATTTAGTTTGAATTAATTAGTTAGAGAAATTCAAGTTTGAAGTCTTTCTGAAGTCATGCAAGAGTTATCCCTTAAATTAAGGAGATTAGCCTTAAATTAAGGAGATAAGGTTGAGTTACATTTGAGTTGTAATTAATTAACTTAGTTTACTGAGTTAAGTCCAGTTAAATTAGTTCCAACCTATTTGAGGAACTAATAGAGAGTTAACAGTTAGTTGATGCATGCATGCACTTGATTAGTGTACTCCAGTTAACCGAGGATTCCCTCATCAGAAACTCATGTATGTCTATTATGATAAAGACCAAGTTGAGATTAAATTGAAGGACAGTGTGCTATCAGTTGCATGTGTTTTCTTATAAAGAAAACTCATGCATTTAGAAGGAATAATTCCTTGAGGATTACATAGTTCTAACAGTGTGTGAGATCAGGAGATCATCCACTTGGTAAATCGAGTTTTCTCCACTTGGTTGAAGGAGATCATCCTAGAGGAATAGCACAAGGAAATAGGAGCTTGGAGGGTAGAGAGGAAGGCTTGTGAGAAGCCAAGATTGCCTGTGAGCATATATGAGGATTGTACTGAGAGATGCCTAGCTGTGAGTGTTAAGGCTTTGTATAATTCCTATGTATTTCCACCTTGTATGATAATACAAATAGTGGGGTTTTTAGCTGAGGCTTTCCCCAAAGTATTTTCATGTGTATTGTACATTGATTCTTCTTCTTCTTCTTATATGTTTTCAACTCGATCTTTAAGCTTCTGCAAATTGATAGTAGAAGTAGGTTATAGAATTCTTCTTTTATTTATATTGCATTGTCGGTTTAACCTACAACAGATTTTCTACATAGCTGGATTTGTAGAGAATTGAATTTTACATGGTATCGGAGCGAGATTTGTAGAGAATTTGCATAATCTATAAAAATACAAACCATGGTTGAGCCATTTATAAGATTTACAAGGTGAACTAGTCATTTTCCTCAATTATGGAAAATTGAACAATTTTAACAAACTCGCCCCAAAGATGTTGGCATATCTTACTAACCATGGCGAATTTTGAAAACTTGTTTGGAGGGAACCTGACTTGTTATATTTTCAACAAAAAATCTCTTGGATTTTTCTCATGCAAATCCAGCTCCTCTTAAATTGTGCCCAAGTTAGTTGTCTGGCCCTTTTTGCAAGATTCTAGAACTTTGGAAAAATAGTCATTGTTTATAGATTGCCTCCAAGACCCGCTTATAAATTTTAGAAAATTTCGAATCTAGATAAACTATACTTTATATAGATAATTGGTTATATGGTTAACAAACCCATTTTCTCCGATTTTCTAGATTCACCTCCAGCTGCATGGAAATCGAGGTCCAACTTGGCAATTTGGAAAGTATGCACCTTTTGAACATATTTGTTAATTAGCTCCTAGGGACCCACATGTGCGACCTGGCTATAGTACAACACATGAAAATGTATTAAAAAAATATTTTTGATAATAAAATCCCCTGGTTCTCCCCGAAAGTGTGCCAAAATGTCGAAACCCCAATTTGGATATTCCCGTACTCTACTTGTACCAACTAGTTCAACTGACTTTTGAAGACTTTCAGTGATGGAACCCTATGACAAATGAACTTAGAAAAACCCTTATTAGTAATTCATGGGAAAATCACCTTTAATCATAGAAAATATAATAAAATTAATGATAATCAACCATGAGCAATAAGATGTGAATTGGCGACAAGTGATGGAATTATGGTGTGAAATGAGTGTAATAGTACATGAATATAGGTTATGAATGGTGGTATTGAATGATGAAAACATGGGCATATTTGAGGCCCAACATTCCCCCATGCCTGAGGATTTTCATGTCCTCATGCAAACAAGGAATTTACTCATATATAGATTTTATGGCATCGTGGCTTTGGGCAGGGTTGGTTTTTGTGGAGAAACACCGTGTGAAGATTTGAGGGTGTTGGTTATTGCATAGAAACACCATTCTTATTTGGCTACCATATATTTGATTTTTAGAGAAATGAAAATTGAGGATAAACAATAGATGTGGTAGGAGGAAATGATAAATGAGATGATAGGTGGCAATGGAAATGGTGGATGAGATGAGGTGGCGATGGAGATGGGAAAATAGGTGGTTGCATACTTGGTTTTTGTGAGGTCGATGCTTATGGATGGTTCCTCTATGAAAGGCAGAAATGACTTGATCCTCTATTGGATACATTCAACTAACAATATATGTTAATGTAGGAGGGGAATATATTATATTTACTTCCTTGTTTACATGAACCAAGATACTTTTCTTTTCATGATTATGACCTTATTAGAGTAGCATGCATTCTATTATGGATGAGAAGTTTGCAAATTGAGGGTATATGGAAAAAAAAATATATGGAATATGTGGTGGTTAATCATCAAATATTTCTTGAATCTCTAATGAATTAAAGAATCTTAAGCCAACCTTACCTCAAGTTTTACCTTTATCGTGATGATAGTTGCAAGCTGAAGTAGAGGATGGAATGGCTGCACCTGATGTGACTGTTGATCTGACCTACTAAGGAAGGTGGAAGGTTGAACTAAAGAGCAGAAGGATGAACTGAAGGACCCCTTCTCCCCATGCCTGAGGAGTTGTATGTCCACCAAAATTGAGGAAAGGTGACTGCTACTGCAAATGACAATGGAAATGTTGATACAAAGAACCAAACTGTTGCAAGTCTGTGTTGAGATCACAAAATTGTATAGTCTTCAACCACTACACACCCATGTGCAATATTTCATATGTGAATAAATGGTGTCGATGTCAAATATAAGCAAGAATCATTAGATTACCGACCATTGAGGAGATCATTACAATGCGATATATCCCACCTTTGATGTCAATGGGAATCAAGGCATTAGGTACATTCTATTAGCCATGAATGGATTTTTGAAAGTCGAATGGACTACAAAATTCATCCACCAAGAAACATTGATGTATTTCCTTAGTAGATGACAATGATACCTACCATTAAGGCATGTAGGATCATACGTACCTTATCTAAGCCTAACCTTGGTCCCAGATAATTTGTTGGTGTCGATGGGACAACGCTTGTTGGCAGGTGGGCCTTAATGGATCCCGCATCAGCAAACTCAAGTACAAACATAATGACTTGAAAGATACATGATTCGAATAACTCATACAAGTTTACAAACTTTATTGGGATCTTTGCCTGCGAGTTACCTGGTTTTCAAGAAAATTCCTTCTCCAGTTGCACCAGACAAGATGGTTTTCACAAAAGGAATTATTTTTCTCTTTACTATTTTCATTTATTTATTACAATACTAACTTTCCTACTATACTGAATAAAAGACATCCTCCTTCAAGTGAAAGAGAGATTCCAATGAAGCCATGTGCAAATCAGGTACAAGGATACATTCATGCTCAGATTTAACATATAAGAGTTAGAATGTATAAGAGCATGAGAAATCAATAGCTTTGAAAGAGGTGAACGAATGCTCAATGTAATCTTGGTGGTGTTGGCCTATTTCTTCATTTGGACCACTCTGAAAGTCCTCCTCGGTTAGACCAGGAAAACTTGGATAATTGGTCTCCAGAATGCATACAAGGCTTGTTGTTGGGCATGGTGAAATCTCTCTGATCTTAGGTTTAGCTAGATGCTCCCCATTAGATTTGGTACATGATTTCTCAATCTCCTTAGTAGATAGGCAAGAGGAATCAAGGGAGATTTCAAATCCTCTACTGGCTTTGGAGAGACAATAATTTCTTGAATGTGGTGAAGATGAACTCTTCTTGAGAGGTAGATATCCCAGCCACTACTAGGATTTGAGAAAGTATTTTGAGGGACATTCTTCAAGCTCTCAATAGTTCTTTGAATTTCTCATGCTCTTTTATGATTCCTGTCTCGCAACATGGATTAGTGCAAAGGGGTTCTTACAACACCCTAAAAATGTTTTATCTTTAAAGAGCTCTGAAATTTTAACCTAAATGAATAAAAAACTGCTAATTGCAATAAAACTCACCAAACTTACTTATTTGGACAAACAAACTTTGGAGAAACCCCAAAATAGTGGATGTGTGGTTCTTCACTCATGTCTTATCATACACTCTCCACCCTTTGATTGCCCGGCAACTAATATCACACAAAAAACTTGTGAAAGAAACTAAGTTCTAATCCCTTTAGCACCTCCTCGGCAACAACGCCAAAAATGTTGGGAAAATTATATGTGTAATAGTTCCAACATTAAATTATCAATCTAGGACTCGTAAGCTTCAAGGAACAAGTGTAGGTAATGCAGGATCAGAGCATCAAACCTAAATTAGAGTACAAAATCAATCTATAAAATAACACCAATTACTGCTATAAAATAAATTCTTAAAAGAACACACAATACACTTGATCGAAAAGAACACCTATGATAGAAATTCTAACTTGAAAGATCCTATTGAAATAAACTCATTGTAGCTTAATATATGAAAAATGTTCAATTCAAGACTCCTAATCTAAATGAAAGAAATCATTCGAAAGAAAGCTCACTCTTCATAATCAGGAAACTCATAATCGAAACTCAAAAGAAAATGAAATCCAAATCAATTTGCACCAAAATAATATCTCTATTTTCGCAATCAAATTGACACTCAGACTCACTCTGAAAAAGAAATGATTATGCTATGAAAAACCAGAAGACATCTAATTGAATGAATTCTATAAATTTTAATTTCAAATCTACAAGACAGTTTTAAATATAGAATGATGCTAGATTTCACTCAACAAATTTCTCGATGAAATTCACACTTTGAATGTAAATCCTATCATCCAGATAACCTAAAGGACTTGTTTCTAGTTGTGGTGGGCCCTTTCCACTCCTGGAGCAAGCCTACACTAACTCAATAAAAATGAAATTCAAAACACAGTCATAATACTTACAAATAATTTAGAGATGAAGCAAAATTCAATTATTATTACAAAAGAGCTTCAATCCATGTTTTATTCCTTGCTTGCTTCTCTTCCTTTTAAAAACTTCCAAAGCTTACAATACAAACCATCGCTGAGCCATTTATAATATTTACAAGGCGAATTAGTCATTTTCCTCAATTATGGAAAATTGAACAATTTTAACAAACTGACCCCAAAGATATTGGTATATCTTCCTAACCATGGTGAATTTTGAAAATCTGTTTGGAGGGAACCTAACTTGCTATATTTTCAACATAAACCTCTTGTTTATTTGTCTCATTAAAATACAGCTCCTCTTAAATCGTGCCCAAAGTTGGTTTTCCGGCTCTTTTTGCAAGATTCTAGAACATTGGAAAAACATTAATTTTTTATACAACTACCTCTAGGACCCGCTCATAAATTTTATAAACATTCGAATATGGAGAAACTAAATTTTATGCAAATAATTGGTTACATGGTTAACAAACCCATTGGCTCCGATTTTCCAGATTCACCTCCAGTTGCACAGAAATCGAGGTCAAACTTGGTAGTTTGGACACTGTGCACATTTTGAGCAGATTTATTAATTAGCTCCTAGCGACCCACATGTGCGACCTGGTTTCAATACAACACATGGAAAGGTATTAAAGCGTTATTTTGGACAATAAAATTCCTCGGTTTTCTTCGGAAGCGTGCTGAAATACCGAAAGCCCAAGTTGGATATTCTCGTTTTCTACTTGTACCAACTAGCTCAACTGAATTGTGAAGAATTTCGGTGATGGAACCCTGTGACAAATGAACTTAGCAAAAAATTCATTAGTAAATCATGGAAAAATCACTTTTAATCGTATAAAATATAAGAAAACTAATAATAATCAACCATTGGGTGTAAGACATGAATTGGCGACAAGTGATGGAATTATGGTGTGAAATGAGTGTAATACTACATGAATATAGGTTATGAATGGTGGTATTGAATGATGAAAATATGGCATATTTGAGGCCCAACATGTTTCCAACATCATTTACGAAATCTTGATTTCTTTTTATTTAAATGGATGTTTGGATTATTTGTCTATTTTCATATTCATATTTATTGTTGTCTTGATGATGATCCACACTCGTTGGCTCGAAATGTCGACTCAAATAATTAGTTGTGATGGATTTGGGAGAATCAGTTCAAAGGTAAGAGGTTGTTTCAACTGAAGTTTCAACAATTATAATGGATTCATTTGAACCACTTGAAATAGAACTAACACGTAAATCCATATTTAATATAACCTTAGTCAATGACTAGTGAGGTGCTAATATATGTAGCCTCACCCTCTAGCAATGTTTATTTTCGAAAGAAAAGGCTAGCAATATATTTTCATGATGGTTATCCATAGGTTCCAAGTTTTTTTGTGAAATTTTTCTTTTAATAATAACATTTAATTCTTTGAATTTACTCTCATTAAAGGATTCCTTTAGGTGCTTCTTCAATGACTTTGGAAATGATTTCAAATCTCCACCTTGGGTCTGATTATAAAAAATAGTAAATTTTATTGCATCTCTATGTGGATTGAGGATAATGAGAAATAAAGTAAGAACATTGAAAGTTGAGTGTGTCTAGAATTCTCTAAGTTGAGGTATAATGCTCATAATATGGGTTACACATCATTTAATATTTACAGTGATATGTATTCTAGCCTTAGCTAACCGAAGAATACTATAATTGAAGTATAACCTTGATAATGAAATATTTAATGCACTTTTAGTATTTTTTTTCCATTCAATCTACCATTCTAACTACATGAAAATTATAAGAATTTGTCTGAAAAGGATCCCATGCCAGAAAGGTCAAGTCATTTTCAGAGTACACCCTAGCTACAACATATTCCCTAACATCTAATATTGAATTTAAGATTTCTATATGCTTATATACACATGCCTCTCCAAATTCATGTACATCGCATTTTATAGGGATAATAATAGTAACCCCATTAGCATAGTATTATGCAACTTCTAGATATATAGCCTAGATTCAGAGAAAGTGTTTCACTCTCATTTCTTGATCGCATACTAATTTAGAAACAATAAAAAATCCAAAATTGTGCAATAGTCACACCATGTGTTGAATTCCATCTACTAGAAAACTTCATCTATGATTTTGTTGATATATTACATTAATATCCCTTTATTTTTTATTTTTCGGTATAATGTTAAGAAATTACACTATTTCATTGTTATCATGTCCATAAAGTAAGTAATGTGTTATTTGCCTATAATGTGATGAAAATTATGGTACCAATGGTCATGCAAATCCCATACCATAATATACATTCTAATATCTTTAAATGATGATATTCATGTTTGCTAATTTTTATGGTAGCCAACCATGAATTTTCATAGCTCTATAAAGTAGAAATTGGAGGCTTCGATGCTCCCTTGCAATAGTGGTTGAGCAAATCTAGGCAAACAACACCCTATGTCCATTGGCCTCAAGTAATAATAGGCTAACAACACCTAAGTGCCACTGAGTTGTAGCAACAAAAGTGAAACTTTTCATGGATAAGGTTTGGTGTTAGGTCATATTTGATCACTTAAAGTAGATAAGCATCAAATGACCAAAGACGATCAAGAAAGTGTATAGATTCAATGTGATCACTCATGGGAAAGAATATATAAATAAGCTCTCCATATGTCACAAGGGAGAAAAAATTATAATGCTAGAATGATGTTGGAATACTAACCTATAGTCTACTTCCATGATAATCTTGCACAAATAGGTCCAAAGAACATTGAGTGTTGGTGAGGAGGTGGTACATACAAAATTTATAGAAGGCATGTTCATGTACATTTTTTTGGTATAATACAAATTTACAAGTTTTCCTCCCATTTCATTCTTG
>APFE031158800.1:65478-96086 GCA_000404065.3 Pinus taeda | reverse complement strand
GGGACCATCCCAACCCACTGTAAGCAAGAGCAAGGAGAAAAGAAAGCAGAAGTGGAAAGCAAGGAAGGCTAACACTGCACAGAAAAGCAAAGCTTTATGCACTCACTATAAAAAGGATGGGCATGATGATGAGCATTGTTGGATTTTGCATCCAAAGCTGAGACCTAAGAAGTCCAAGGGCAAGAAGAAGAAGACTGTTGCAGCTATTCAGAAAGATTTGGGGTCAGACTCGAGAGATGAAACAATCATTGTAGCCATATGTATAAAAGGTAAGAATTCTGAAGCATCTACTAGTAATTCTACTCAATCTGTTATTGATGAAGAACATGAGAGAAAAAGGCATGAGCTTTCCCATATTCGAGTTGTTTCCAAAAATCAAAAGATTGATACTTTGTTTGATAGTGACTCACAAGTAAATCTAATTTCCGAAGAAATTGTAAATAAATTGGGGCTATCAACTACACCTCATAAGAAACCATACCCGTTAGGATGGTTGAATGATAAAGCACAACTACAAGTGACTAGACAGTCCAAACTCAAGTTTTCTTTTGGGTCAGCATTCGTAGATGAGGTTGAGTTAGATGTAATTCCTTTGGATATATGTGGAATTGTTTTAGGAAGTCCTTACTTGTATGATAGAAAGGCTATTTTCTATAGAGCTGAGAACAAGTATCTACTTGTTAAAGGTGGAATCAAATACATTGTAAGAGCTCACGAGCTCAAGAATAATTATACTCTCATAAACTCAGGACAGATGAAAAGAATGATATATTCATGGAAACAGTTTCTACTGATGGTTGTAAAGGAAAAGAAACCTGATAAAACCAATGTATTTGAGGGCTGTAATGCTGATCAGCGAGCTGATATAGAAAAGATTGTTTCAGAATATGATGTCTTGTTCCAAGAACCTAAAGGTCTGCCACCCAAAAAGGGAATAGTACATGATAATATTTTGCAGCAAGATGTTCCATTGCCTAACATTGGGATGTACAGGTTGTCTGCTTTAGAGAATGCTGAAATCAAGAAGCAGGTGAAGGAGTTGCTCGAGAAAGGGTTCATCAGGCCTAGCACATCACCATGTGGGTCACCAATCGTTTTGGTGAGAAAGAAAGATGGCTCGTGGAGAATGTGCACTGACTACTGAGCACTGAATAAGATAACAATAAAAAATCGTTATCTCCTTCCTCGCATAGATGATCTTTTAGATCAATTGAAGGAAGTTGTTTATTTCACCAAGCTAAATTTGCACAGTGGATACCATCAGGTCAGAGTTGCAGAGCAAGATGCATGGAAGACTGCTTTCAAAACAAAGCAGGGATTGTATGAATGGCTGGTTATGCCTTTTGGCCTAACTAATGCTTCTGCTACTTTCATGAGATTAATGAATGATGTACTCAGACATTTTCTTGATGATTTTGTTATTGTGTATCTGGATGACATTCTGATTTTTAGTAAAACGTGGGAAGAACATTTAAGGCATGTTAAGCAGACATTAGATGTTTTGAAAACAGAAAACCTTTATGTTAAACTCTCCAAATGTGAATTTGGCAAAACCTCTCTAAATTATTTGGGTCATATAGTAGAGGGAGGTGAATTGAAAATAGATCCCTCTAAAGTGGCAGTCATTGTAAACTGGCCTAAACCTAATTCTGCTACATAAGCGAGAAGCTTCTTAGGAGTAGCACAATATTAAAGGAAGTTCATTTCAATTTTTTCCTCAATTGCAGCTCCCTTACATGCCTTGACAGGATTGAACAAGGTGTTTCAATGGGGAGGCAAATAGCAGAAAGCCTTCAACACCTTGAAAGAAAACATTAGTACAACACCGGTACTAGCACTGCCAGATCTACAAAGACCATTTGAGATCCAAACTGATGCCGATGACTATGCCATGGGAGCAGTGTTGACACAGCACGGTAAACTCATATGTTATCATTCTGAGAATTTTAATCCTACAATAGTTAACTATCCTACATATGATAAAGAATTGTATGCATTAGTTCATAGTGTGAAAAAGTGGAAACATTACTTGATGGGCAAAGAAACAGTAATACATACTGATCATCAGCCACTTCAATACCTACACTCCCAAACTAAGTTGCATCAATCAAGACATTACAAATGGATGGGTTTTCTACAACAGTTTCATCTAGTCATCAAATATAAAAAGGGCATACATAACAAGGTTGCAGACATGTTATCTAGACCCATTATAAATGCATCTACCATACTTAAGCATAATTATGTGTTGCATGAAAGCTACATAGAACAATATGCTCAGGACATGGACTTTAAAGATGTATATGCAACTTTGAGTCAAGGAAAAATAATAGAAGAACTGGACTATCACATGAAGGACCGACTCTTATATCATTGTGGGAAACTCTGCATTCCACAAACTGAGGGAGTAAAGATAATTATGGAAGCACACACTTCTCTGATATCAGGTCACTTTTGGATAAGTAAAACAGTTGCACAGCTGCAAAGGTTCTGCTATTGGCCGAGAATGAGTGAGACAGTTTCTAGATATGTAAAAGGATGTGCTATGTGTGCTAAAAGCAAGCCCAATAACAGAAAACTAGGCTTGTACACTCCATTGTCAGTTCCTTCTCACCATTGGGAAAGTATTTCCATGGATTTTGTTGGAGGACTGCCTAAATCTAGGAAAGGTCATGATTATCTATATGTTGTTGTGGATAGGTTCAGCAAAATGTGCATTTTGATACCCTGTAGTAAACAGATTACAGCTGAACAAACTGCAAAATTGTTCTTTGAACATGTATGGTTCATTTTGGATTACCCACTTCTATTGTATCTTATAGAGACACCCAATTTGTGGGGAAGTTTTGGTCAAGTCTATGGGAACTAATGGACACCAAATTGAAGAAAAGCACAGCTTTTCATCCACAAACAGATGGCCAGACAGAAGTAGTTAACAGGACGGTGATCCAGTTACTGAGAGGATATTGCAGTGAACACCCTAAGCTTTGGGATGAACACTTGTGTTATGTGCAGCATGATTACAATAGAGCCAAACACTCTTCTACATAGAGATCTCCTTTTGAGACCTATTTTGGTTTCATACCAAGGTCTCCTTTGGATTTTGTCTTAGTAAAGATACCATGGTTGATAGGCACAATGATGTGGACAAGGCAACTAGGTTCATTGAATAGATCCAGGAGATCCACCGGGCAGTACAGGAACAACTGGAAAAGAGCCAAGCCAAGTACAAGGCTAGGCACGATAAGCATCGGATGGAGCATAGTTTTCAAGTTGGAGACCAAGTCTGGCTGTATATCAGCAAGGATAGGATGCAAGGAGAAGGTAAAAAGCTAAAACCTATCAGGTATGGACCCTTCAGGATACTTAAGAAGATTGGTGAAAATGCTTTTCACCTTGATCTACCAGCTTACATGCACATCTACTCAGTCATGAACGCAGACTGCTTGATGTTGTTTGAACCTTCAATGATTGAGGACCCTGAAGAGCAGAGTCAATTACCTTCTATTGATGACCTGCTACCTGAATATCTTAATGAATTACAGGAAGACACAGTGTTGGACAGGAAGGTAAGGATGACGCGCAGTGGACAAGTGGAATACCTCATGATTGGGCTTAAAGGTTCGAAGCCGAGCAGTGCGAAGTGGATTGAGATTGGGTAAGTGAGACAACAGTTTCCCTCACTTAGTCGATGCTTGAAGAAAACCATTTTTTGGTGGTCCAAAAGCTCTTTCAGTGGGAAGGTTGTGATCCAAATCAGATCCATTAAAGACTGGAAAAGAACCATGACTGTATCAGGTCAGGACGAATCTCTAAAATTCCAAAACAGTGATAAAAAACACCTTGAACCAGTGGCAATGGCAGCCAACGTGGAACGACGAGGACCTCGGTTAAAGCGCGCTGACCGAGGCCCATGGAGACTGCGTAGGAGGTCAAAGTAGCCCATGGGAGCTCCGGATCGGGAAAAGGAGGTGATTTTTTATGCGTGATTAATGCCTAGTGCTAAACGCGCATCGTTGGGTGAACAGGGCCAAAATGGAGGAGCCTTAAGCACTCGGTCACGTTGGGAGCCGGAGAACTGCGGGCGAAGAAACAAAAAGCGCTAATCGTACAAGGTGGGACCTGTGCTCTGGAAATCGGCAGTATTGATTGGGGTGCCCTCAAACGGTAAATGGTTTTAGAGGAAGTGGAGCGATCCCACTCAACGATCAACGCGTGGCGGCGGAGGTGAGAGAAAATCGCCGTTGATTGCGCGTTATCGGTCAAGAAAGTCAACTGCACAGGACATGCGTATGACGTTGGATCTGGAGGAGCCCAGATCGAACAGCTAAGATTGCGCCCGATGGAGGAAGCGGAACCGACAGGGAATCAAGTCGTGTTCTAAAGGGATTTGGAATCTGTCTGACCGCCACGGTGAAGGAAGAACGCATCCACGACGTAACTGAAGAAACGAACTGACGAGTAGGTTGGCGCTGTTCAGATGGGGACACATGGCCACACCCTAAGCATTCATGCTGACGCCGAATGGGGAACTCCAAGCGCAGCTGCAGAAGGTGAATCGACAGAGGCAGAAGAGGAACTGAACATGCATGGAAACGAATGGCTAAAAGCCATGAATAGAGACAGAATCCACAGTCAAGTCGGGGAGTGAAGTCTGAGAGACAAAGGGAAAAGACCAGAATCCCGAGAGGAGGACAAAATACACAGAGAAGAAGGCAGTAAAGCAAGAGAAAAGCAGGAAGAGACAGAGGGCCGAGCTGACCAAGGGCAGCATTGAGCACCATCGAGCTTGAGAGATTCAAGCCATCCCATAGAGGAATCTGTCTGGATCGAGCATCACATTTGGCTGCTTCCACTGTAGACCAAAATGTCACCGAGATGGTAGGAAGCAGAAGAGTTTGTGTACTCCAGTGGCTTGGGGAATCCAAGAAACCACCCTGCCAAGCAAAACCTGCTTCAGGAGAACTCACATTGAGCCCCTGTATTGTAATTCTCTGTTTAAAGACACAATAAAACAAGGCCACCACTGAAAGCTGGACCGGAGACGTAGCCCTGGAGAATAGGGTGAACTCCTTATTAAAATTGCTTGTGTCTTTATGGTTTCTTGTTGTATTTCTCTGTTGTCTTTCCATTTAAATGTCTGTGTATTGGCAATCTGATCGATCCGTTGCTTAAATAACAAAGAACACACACCGGCACATGAGTCTGTAATACCCTTTGCTTAATAAATCTTCGACTGTGTCACTCATAGGGTGATTATCAGATCAAGTTGATTTCACAATATATCTTTTTCGATCCCTTTGAAAATCCTCGTGCATATTCTTTTAGTAATATTATTAACTTTCAGTTAGAGGACTTGCCAATCCAACTCTAGTTTCATACATCGGAAATTTCTGAACTTTTTCTATTCCAATGAGTTTCATTTATCATTAAAGGCATATCCTTATGGAACCATAAGAATATCTTGCTTCAAATATTTTTCATGGAGGAACACACATCCTTTTTAAGTGATATAATTTACTTTTTCAAGGAAAGAATTGATTTGAGTTTAACAAAATGAATCCCTCCCACCCCTCCACATAAAAGCCTCTAATTGATATTTCTAGGGAAAGAATTTGGAGTAAATATTATGAAAGTATTATGTCCATTAAACATAAATCTCTATTACCATCCCACCTCTTTCACTCAAATACATCATAAAAATAAAAGCTTGCAAATGCACTTATCAAAAGAATGATTAAAGAGGAAGCATGGGAAATACAAGTAAACTCGTTGGGGCTATGGATGCTCGCTGGCAGCGGGACTAGGCTTGTATGGCATAAAAGACAACTTCATCGAGGTACTGTTCAGGCTCGCTGGCAGCGAAGCAATGTCAAAGACAATCATAAAATGGATATATCAAAAACTCCTATCTCTACCTTCTTCTATTTTTAATATGAGGTGGCTTTAAAACAGTTTTTTCTAAATCTAGATTCATGACTTTTACTCGAATCTGTTTTGAGTACTTATCTTTACAAACTCATATTACGTAATCTATTTATGTGGGATCTATGGAGATGTTTTACTGTTAGATGGTTTCATGAACTCCATTATTTGTAACCTTTGGATAAATCAAAGTTCATTATCTTCAATCAGAGATAATCGGTTCTTCCCAGTCTGTCGCCATTGTTGTGGTGAAACACAACCCCCCATTTTTCACTTATAAATGAAAAATGGGGACCCTTTTAACCGATCACTTGATAGTACTATTTTTGGAATTTGAAAATGAGGAAAGGCCTGAATGAGTTTGATTTTTTCCTTATCTGTCTATATTAATTTGTTTTGACCTCATTTTGGATTAGTTGCTGTGAAATACACTTGTTTGAAGATTGGATGTGTTTTAGCCGCTTTGGTCTTTTATTTTGTATACTACCCCATTTGTTTGATTTTAGATATTTGTGAATATTTATCACAGGAACCCTTCATTTTCCAACTCCCTTCTTTATTGGCATTTTGGAAAAAATTCTCGACTTTTGAATCTTTACCACTTGCCTCAGGGTTGTATGATCATGTTGGTTTTGACCATATTCTACACCTCCTTGTTGCCTTTTGCATTCATAGAAATATTTTCATAAATGATCAATTGAAGGCAAAGTGGCACCTTCAGTTGCCACATCACCTCGCATTTGGTATTTGATTTTATTGGTTGGCATTTCCTCCACATGACTTGGCACATCATTTCACATTCCACGTTTAAGTATATTGATTGTTTATCTCCTTCACTTGGTTTGACATATCCATTAATAAAGGAGTGAATCATTAATTTTCCATATTATCCATTTTTATACCTTGTACATAAATGAATATAACTTCATTATTTTAATAATTTATAAAATCATTAGATTAATTTAAAACTATAATTTTTTTCTTTATTTAAAACATCAAAATCCAAAAAAATAAAACATTTTATTTTGAATATTGTAAATATATTAAATTCTTTTAAAAACAAAATAAAATCCCAAAAGACATTTTTTAGAATGGAAATCAACAATTTTAGCTTTGACATATCGAATTCTAAAAAAAAAGGCTCAAAGATCCGCTTAACTATTTACGAAGTGGATGGGAGATTTGAAATATATTTCGGATTTATTTTTAGCATGGGATCCAAATCAATTATTAATAATCGATTCTTCTATGTTTGCATGGAAATCAACAATTTCATAAAGGCTTTGATGTATTAAATTTTAAATCAGCTCACATTTTTGACGCCCTAGATTGGTTGGGCTGGAATGTCACGTTAGGGTAACTATAACCATTTTTAAGGCACCGCCAGTCCACCGCCCTTTTTATTGAAAACTGTCTGTCTCTCCTCATTCGTTTGTCTTCGAATCTCCATTATCTTATCTTCCAACATGCTCTAAGTGCTCAGATCAGGCAACAAATTGCAAATAGCAAACAATTTGTTTATTTGTTAGGTGCCTAATTTATTAATTTCTGAGTAAGAAATTATTTATGCAAATTTATGCATCTGTCTGCCATGGCCACGTTTCAGCACCACGAAGAAGTCCAAGAGTTATAAGATATTATGTCATTTTTCTTGGATGCATTAACATGTAAGCATGGTACATCGGTTCACTCCCAATTAGCAGATTATACGCGGATTAAACCAGCACAGATTACACGTGGATTGCCTCCATCTTTCGGTTCCACACCAAAGTTCTGGAAACAAAAAATCTTGGAATCTAAAGATGAGGAATAATGGAAGATTTGAAGTCTTAGCTCAAGGAGAAGAAAACAAATAAATTTGTTTGGCTATATAAGAAGGAGGAGTTGCGTACAAGCGAGAGGGAGGGCAATTCAGATCCAAACACAGGAGGAGTTGCGTTCTAGCCGAGGGGATTTTCTACTCTTAATTCAATTTGTGCTTATGCATTTCTGCTTTGCGCAGAGAGAATGATTGTAGAGGATGAAATAGGGTTTTGGCCTTGTTTAATTGCTTAGCACTATTGCAGGCATTAAGATCATAGGTCTGAAATTCTTAAAGACTGCATATTTTGTAAGAAGTTTTGGCACCGTTTTAAATAAATTCTCATTCTTGTGTGCTATTACCGGAATGTTGAATTTTTATATTTCTGTCAAAATTTTATAATTGATTTCAATTTTTATTCTAAATAATATTTCTTGTTGATATCTAACACTATTGTTGGTTCAATTTTGATATGTTGTTGAAGCTTTACTGAGAGCTATCTCCAAATGGAAAAATGAGATCGAATCTATAATGAATTCATTGAATTCATTGAAGATAAATGATAACTATTTATCATTTAATCGCAAATGTATTTTGTTTTTATTCCATTAGTTAAAATGAACTATTTCGTTTAGTTAATGGAAACCACATGGTGAATTCATTCATAAACCAGTTATTCCCCTTGTTTTATTTAATTTGCTCTCGTATTAGGAGAGGGCTATCCCATTCTAATTTGAGATAGGATCTTCCTTTTAAATTAGTTTTGCATTTGCAAATTAATTCTACATAAAGTCCTCTTTCTTTAGAGGCAAACATCCTAGCCCTGAGTGGCATGATTGAGCCCTTAGATCAATCAAACTTCTTGATTGATTTTAATCTTTATTCAAAACATTTAAAAAATCAATCATGAGGATTAATGTAATATATTGTATATTAGTTTATTTATTTTTAATCAATAACATTTAACATTTGAAATTACTTTATCATCTCTTTTAGAGTTAATTTAGCATACTAATTACTAATTAGTTTTCTAACATTAGCTTTCAATTAATAATAATAACTTAAGGGAATTAGAATAATTTTAATTTTAATTAGGTATTGTATTTAACTAGATCTTATTTTAATTAAATGTTTCCTTAGAATAATAATAACATTATTGAGTTTAATTAACATTCATTTTATAGTTTATCATAGATATATTATAATCTTATAATAAACTAGATTAAATATTTAGTATTATTGTTAGAACTATATTAGTGATATCTAGGAATATATTATAGTATAAGTGATTTTATTGTAGGATAGTATTAGTGTAGTATAAGGTATATTTGTTTATATAGTATAATTAGTTAATTATTATAATATCATAGGATATATTAAGTTTAGATTTGACATATGAGATAAATATGAAATACTTTAGTACCTAACATGACTTTAATGATAATGTAGTATTAACATAGCATTACTTTAGGATTAATAAATAGTATTAAACTAACAAGTTTCATAGTGATAACATTATCATAGTATCATATAAGATTAACAATTAATATTAACTTAATACCATAAACTTAGTTAGGTTAGAATACATTAGGCTAATTGTAAGTTATAACTTAGTCGTGGCTTAGTTGAGCCCCAGATCAGCTTAAGGATTACCTTCTTGCCTAATCAGCAAGAGGACTGATCTGATGTCTCTTCTCCATTGATGAATGAAAGTCATATTTTAAGTCATCAGAGAATGAGAGAAGGTAACTGGACCTAGTTAAACCAGTCAGAGCCACTAATATAAACGGATAAGGGACGATATTTAAGTCCCTGATCGGGTGGTTTTTCCCCATGTTGTTGCAGCGATTTTTGAGGCATCAACAACGGCCTATGCAATATTGCATCCGCCTATTGGAACTTTCAATATAGCAATCATAAATGGATGTCACATTAAAAAATGCGACTACGATATTATGCGGAACCGCCAAAACATTATAACATGTTTAATAGATATCACATCACATTGGAAGTTATGTATCATAAAGAAATGCCATGAAATTGCTATCTTCCTTCAGATCAAAGTTCCTTTGTAATCCTGTGCTTCTCCTTAGTACTAAGTTATATTCGACTGCACAACATTCTCCTTTCTATTGTATTTTGATGAGCCATCCTTTTCCTTGTGTTCTTGTAAAGTCTCTATAAGTTATCTCCACTAGCAGATTTTTATATCCAATCTGTGACTGTCTTCAAAATTCTTTTTGCTGATTGGCATCTTTTTGCAATGCTTCAGTTTTGTTAGATGCTGCCAACTACTCTTGCTTAATACTTCATTCCCAAATGTATCTGTTTGTTTGAAGGTTTCCTTTATTTGTGTCCATAATTTACCTATTCTCACATTCAATCCCTAAGTCGAGACATAAACTTCTGTAATAACAACAACATGGTTATTTGCCCTATTTCTCTAGTAATTAGATGACCTTCTCTACTACTGCAATTTCTACTTAGTGATCAAATGGAAAACATCTTGAACAACAGTCCAAAGAATAGTTAAGAGATCATGTTCTTCAATGGAGTGCTCCCGAGAAATGATCTTTATCAAAGAATAATTGCTAATATAGCTCAACAAGGATTTCATAAGGATCCTTTCATGAATAGCTTCTGCAATAATGATCAAGAATCATAGGCTCCCCCTAACTGTATGCATCATCTCTTTTGGCAGAGTCTTCCCATCAAATTCTTAGATTGTCGAAGATCAAGCCAATAACATGTGTTGTTGGCTAGAGAGTTCAAGGGATTTTCGGATTGTATTTGATTCCTTCTCCATACTTGTGTAACTTTCTTATCTGGCATATTTCTAGCTTGAGAAGGTGCCCAAGTCAAGTTACAATTGTGTGCCATATGACCAATGTTATGACACTTGAAGAATTCTATGTTGTTCATGAGTAAGAATTCATGACTTCTTCTTGCGAAATTTCTTCTCGGCGATTGACAGGGATCATTATAATCCCTACAATCTTTTGCCATGTGTCCAAAGTTTGTACAAGAATAACAATAACCAAGAAATAAAATTTGGTACCTGGGAGATGGAGATTTCATTGATATACTTCTAAAGTCTTTCTGCCTTAAGATCCTTTGATGATAATCATTGCTTCTCACATCCTTGACATCATCTACATTTCTTCTTGGAGTGGGATTTCTTCCATAATTGCCTTGACTCTTCTCCTTGCCTTTGCTGGAATTGGGAGCATCAACATTTCTTTCTGGCTTCCTCACATCCCTTTTGTTTGAAGCATTATCATTCTTGTTTGAGGATTCACCTGCATACCCGAGACCTAATTTATCAAATGGACATCTTTGATGGCTGAGCATGTCATCCGAGGCTTGAGAGCTCTTCAAGATTTTGTCCATCCCTTCAACCTTTTTCTTGAGGGAGACAATCTCTTCTTCCAATCTTTCACAATCATTACTCTTCTTAGCAAGTTGTTTCTCAGTTTCTTCCTTGATATGAGTAGCTTCGTTTGCTTCTATTTTAAGGGAGATGATATCTGACTTCATTTTGAAGATTTATTCATTTTCATTTGCTAGACTGCTCTCCATTTCTTCCTTGATCCTTGTAGCTTTACATGTTTCGGCCTTGAGAAGGTTGATGTTAGATTTTAATTTGAATATTTCTCCATCATTTGCTTTTAGTTGACATATCATGGTGTTTCTCTCCTTTTCTGCTTCATCAACCTGTCCTTCTATGATTGCCAATGCTTCCATTGTCTTCTCAGCTCCTCGTGCTAAATTTTTTGCTTCTTATAGTTGAGATTGGAGAGAGGAGACCTCTACCTTGTACTGACCAATCTCTTCTTCAAGTTTGTTCAAGCTCTTGTGCCTTTGTTCAAGTTGACTTGACAAGGTATCTTCCCGTTTCTTTGCTCTATCCAATTGATTTTTCATGGATATGACTTCTTCATGATGCTTTCTTTTGCTTTGATGAAATTCCTTCTTAATCTTGGCAAGCTCTTGATACCTTTCTTGTACTTGAAGCTTGACAAGATCAACTTTCTTCCTTGTTTGGTCTTGGTCACCAGCTAGTGCTTTCTCCTTAAGTTCCTCACTTTCCTTTTTCAAATTGATACTCTCTTCCATGGTGGCCATAAATTTAGCGAGGAGATCTTCTACAAAATATTTTTCATTCTCTTCATCTTTTAGGTCTTCTTTAGCCTTGATGTCATCATTCTCATTTTTAGCTTCTATGATGGATTCTGGATTTCCTTCTTGGTTTCCATCATCTTCTTGCATGGTGGCCATGGTCAATGCTCCTTTTGAGTGAAGGCCATGAAGTTTGTCCCATATACCCTTTGCTAACGAACATTTTCCTAAGTTGTTCTTTATTGAATCAGGTAGCCCATTCAAGATTTCCTTCATTGCTTTTGCATTGTACTCTTTGGATTCTCCATCCATCATGCTATCAACAATCACTGATTTCCAAATTTCAATGCCTTGAGTCTTTAAGAAATTCCTCATTCTTGCTTCCCATATATTAAAGTTTCCATTGAACCATGGAGCCTTCTCAAATTGATTGTCTTTTATTTCAGTGGTAGAGGGAGACACATCTTTAGGAGGATTGGAGGCTTTCTTCCTTGGCTTCGCCATTTGTGTTCTAAAGATCAACTTCAAGCTGTTAGGCTTTGAGTGAAGGTATTGGCTCTGATACCAATTGTTGGAAATACTGGGGGGGGTGAATCAATATTTCTTTTCAATTGTTATTTTTACTAGTTAAATCATTTATATTTGGAACACAAAATGAACAATAAGAATAAATGTTCTTGTTAATATAATCTTTACAATAAATTAGATACAATGTATATAAGGCTCCAATCTGTTGCCAAGCACCAACTTGGACTTTTTGTGAGGCTCCAACCTCCAGGGCACCAACCTTGTCTTGTCAAGGCACCAACCTTGGATTCAGGAGCACCAACTCTAAGGACACCAATTCTTCCAATTCCGAGGCACCAACCCCAAGGGCTCCAACCCTATCTTTTCAAGGCATGTTTGATAGTAATTCTCTGCTCCCAAAATCTTCTTTGCTGAATTCTGTCAATTTATAGCTTCACTGTAGTCTCCATGCTACAACATCAATGACAACCTGTCTTCATATGAAGGCGTCTTCACAATTCTTCATACTGTCCACACAGAGTCTGCAAAGTTACCTCATGATGATATTAAATAGGCATCATGATCTCTAATAATGTCTCCACACAACTTCAGTGTGTCTACAATGAACTGCACTAAGCTCTGCACAAAAACCAACTCTCTTTTTCAAGCCTCTATTATCACTGTCATAGTAAATGCTTCCAGCATGACTGCTTCTCACTGTTCTTGCTACCGTGATCTCTTACTTCCCATAAACAAATTCACATACGCTTCAATGCTGGTACTGGCTACTGCTCCCTTCAAGCGATGTCAGATGAAACTTTATTTTTCCCTTCACATAATTGTTCTTCAGGTTGCGTTATGTACCTGTTTAATTCATCACTGATCTGAGCCTTTCAAAGGTTAACTCGATCAATAGAGTTGCTCGTCCTTCAGGTTCCTCCTATCCTGCTGGACCTACCGCTTGCTCTCTTTCTTCCAGTTCACACATTTTGAACTTTCCTTGTTCTCTGTTATAGATGCCTGATACACCTGACCTTTCGCTTCCTTTTGGCTCGCTTGATCTTCGTGGTATCAGAGCATGAAGCAAGAGCAGTTGGGAGCATCTAACAAAATTGAAGCATTGCAAAAAGATGCCAATCAACAAAAAGAATTTAAAAGACAGTCACAAATTGGATATCAAAATCTGCTAGTGGAGATAACTTGCAAAGACTTTTACAAGAACACAAGGAAAAGATGGCTCATCAAAAGACTATAGAAAGGAGAAGGTTGTGTAGTCGAATATAGCTCAGTAACTTAAGGAGAAGCACAAAGATACAAAGGAACTTGGATCTGAAGAAAGATAGCAATTTCGGTGGCATTTTCTCTTGATTCAGACTATGAAGGCCTCTTAATTCTGACTGTGGAGACAACAAAATATGGATTGAAGCATAACAACTAGGACTTGAACATTTGGTGTGTGGCTATTTGCAATATGTTTGGAAGCATTGAAGTGGAGCATCTTTAAGCATTGTTGAAGCCATGATAAAGTAGTTCTGAGACATGAAGAGGAGATAATGTGCTAGTTGATGATGAGGCAACAATCCTTCTATCTTGAGTAAAAAGAATAGCACCACGACAGGGGGAGTAACATACCCATAAAAATATACTATTTATAAAGAACATAAGCAGTTTGATAGGGGGAGCAGTTCGACAGGGGAGTCCCTGAGCACTACTTTGCCATTGATGTCAAAGGGGGAGAGAAGAATAATATTGCCATCAAAGACAAAGGGGGGGATTGTTGATCTAGATTGTCATTGATTTCAATATGACAATATTCTAGGATACTAAATGATGATATGAAGCCAAGGAGAAGAAGAGCAGATCCATGAAGAAACAGGAGCAAGAAGCCAAGGAGCAAAGCCATCAGGGAAGCCATTGGAAAGACATTGGAAGCCATTGGAAGTCAAGAACAAGAGCAGTCAAAGAAGAGCTATCAGAAGAGTTCATCAGAAGCAGTAGATCTGTGAAGTAACAGGAGCTATCAAAGAAGAGCTATCGGAAGTCAAAGGAAGACCTATTGGAGCAAGAGAAGCATATCGGAAAAGCTCATCAGAAGCAATTTATCGAAAGCCATCATGAAGCCAAAGTGTAAGAGCGGAAGAGTAAGGAGAAACCACATGAAAGCCACGCCATGAGTAAGAGTCTGTTACAAACTGTTCTTATTAAAATATCGAATATGCTCAAGAGTAAGAGCCATATCAAAGATATCGCATGAAATATCGGAGGAGCCAACATATCAGAGGAGTTAACATCAGAGGAGCCATATCGGGAGTATCGCATCTAATATATGCCCAAGAAGAACCGATAAGAAGAATTCATCAGAAGGAGCAAAGAGGAACATGCAGCAAGAAAAAATCCAACAGGAGCAACAACTATCAGAAGAGTGGGGGTAGGAAAGTACGACTGAAGTCCCACACTCAATCCTAGCCATCGATCTCACAAGTCAACCCTTAGATCACGGTCAACTGAAGGGGTTAAGGCCGATTTTAATCCATGTGCTAGTCGAAGTCCTGTAAACCGTCGATTGCGATAAGGCTATGGACCTGACGGATTTATTAACAATTGTTTATTGAAATATCACATCCACCACATCATGAGTCTTGTTACACTGAAATCCCCGATTGCGATATAATACACAAACCCGAACAGTTTATGGTAACAACCCTAACACAATATTGCACCCACCCATTGAAACTTTCATATCGCAATTCATAAATGGATGCCACATTAAAAACTGCGATTGCGATATTATTGTGGACCCGCTACACCATTATAACATGATTTAATAGTATATCACATCCGCATTGGAAGTTATGTATAAAAAAGGAATGCCACTTGAAAACTGTGATTGCGATAGCATTGTGGACCCGCTACACCATTATAGCATGGTTTAACTAAATATCGCATCCATTGATTCGCAAAGTTCAAAAGGGTTGACATCGCCGAACTGTCGATTGCGATAAGTCTTGTGAACTTGACCGTCAATTGCGATATAAGTTGTGGACCCGATTGAGTTATCAAAAGAAGCTTATTGAAATATTGCATCCATTGGAAATAGGGGCATCAACAATGTTATATCATGAAGCCAAAGGGTTGCGATTGCAGGAGTTTCCGAAAGTTGCGATTGCGAATTGAGGTAGTGACGTGGCATGTGGGACCACCCTGTGGGTATAACCTCTCCTATATGAAATCCTCCTTAAAAAGGGCCTCTCTGATATAATTTTAATATGCACACTATTGTAATTCAATCTCTCTTCCAAATGAACATGTCTTTTGAGTATTGGTGAACTCGAAAAGACAGAGGAAGCTGAAGATCAGGAAGTCGAAGACCAAGCGAGCGAAGAAGTTCGAGTGAGCACAGAGGAAGCTGAAGATCAAGCGATCGAAAAAGGAAGCCAAAAGGTCAAGCAAGCACAGAGGAAGCTGAAGATTAAGCGAGCGAAAAGGAAGCCAAAGGTCAAGCGTATTAGGCATCTATAACAGAGAACAAGGAAAGTTCAAAATGTGTGAACTGGAAGAAAGAGAGCAAGTAGTAGGTCCAGCAGGATAGGAGGAAGTCGAAGGATGAGCAACTCTATTGATCAAGTTAACCTTTGAAAGGCTCAGACCAGTGATGAATTTAACAGGTACATAACGCAACCTGAAGAACAATTATGTGAAGGGAAACATAAAGTTTCATCTGACATTGCTTGAAGGGAGCAGTAGCCAGCACCAGCATTGAAGCGTATGTGAATTTGTTTCTGGGAAGTAAGAGATCACGACAGTAAGAACAGTGAGAAGCAGTCATGCCGGAAGCATTTACTGTGATAGTGATAACAGAGGCTTGAAACAGAGAGTTGGTTTTTGTGCAGAACTTAGTGCAGTTCATTGTAGACACACTGAAGTTGTGTGAAGACATTATTGGAGATCATGATGCCTATTTAATATCATCATGAGGTAACTTTGCAGACTCCATGTCGAAAATATGAAAAATTGTGAAGACTCCTTCATATGAAGACAGGTTGTCATTGATTTTGTATCATGGGCTCAAGCCAATCTCTAGCCTCTTCTGCTACTCTTTAAGCCCTTGATTCCTTGCACCCTTGGTCAAAGAATTTGAATGAATACAATATGCTCTGCTCAACCTTGAGCTTAACCTGCACAACTATTTCCTATCCTCCACCTGATGATTTCCTTTGGCCAATACTTAGCCAAATTTCCAAGCCTCCAAGATTCTAATTCTTTGCACAATTCCTAATAGAATTAACCCATATTTAAAGGGAAATTCCTCATCCATAACTGCACAATCCAAAATTAGGTCCTTCTCTAATTGCATGCATGATATTTACAACTGAGTAAATCATACAATTGATAGTACATTATTCCTGCACTCTAGTCTCAACTGGGTCTTTCTCTGAACTGACATGGGATTTGCCTGCATTGACAATGGTGCACAACCTTGCCTTTGCCATTTCCTGGATAGCCATGATTTAGTGGGTTTTGTATTTGTTTGAGCTTTGGATTGCTGGAAGATTTTGGATTTAGGGGAGGTGGTCTCAAGAAAATCCCAAGGATTGGGGGTGGAGATGGTTTTCTCTAGGAAGCCCTTGATAGGTGGGTGGAGACAAGAAAATTCCTCTGGTTATGGTGAAGAAATTCTGAGGCATCCAAGCTTGTGTTGGTTTCGGTGGTCTCTAGACTAGTTTAGTGAGGTCACAGTGGCTTGAGGGTGGAGGTGGTTTAAACTTTGGATTCCCTGTTTGATTATGTTATGGTTTTTCCCATGAGATCCCACATTCATGCTTGGAATATGGCACATGGGTGATTGGGCTGAAAAAAAGATTTGGTTTAGTCCCAATCTATGGTCAAGTGGTACATGAAAGTCCCTGACTTGGTTGGTACTATGCATATGTTAATATGTGTTATTCCTTATTGATGATAAATGAGCATAATTGTTGATTTACTGTTGTTTATATGACTGGTTTATCATGGCTTCATTCTAGTTAAATGTTGGTTACATGCATGGTACATTTCTTATTATATGATGTGCTCTTGATCTAAAGCTAATTCATGGTTGATTTATATGAATGCATGTGTTGATCTGTGCTTTATTGTAGTTAGTGCGAGAGGGCAACATTTCTTCTTAATGAATATACGACGAACTAATAAAAATAGTGAACAAACTATGGACCACCAATTTCTTGGGGGTTGTAACTTTGGCATATGATCTCTGTTTGGCTATCATAATACCTCATTTCGAAGATCTGCATATGGGCCAAAAAAATAATTAGTGATGTAAAAGTTTACACTTTTCCGATTTCTGTGTTTTCCCTGAAAATGTTGTTTATGTCCTTAAAACGACCTCATAAGTTTAGGACCTGTAAAGCTATCAAAAATAGAAAGTTGTGTTAAATTTAAGGAAACAAAACCGAAAGGAAATAGTATTGGGTCAAGTTAGGACAATAACAATGTGATCATGTTTCATTGGGGGTTTCGGGTCAATTCTGGACATGTGGACCCCATTTTCCATATGTGCATCTTGGAAATCGGGTCATGCATATAACTCTCGTCTCATGTTTACCCCAACGAGCTTGTTAAAGTGGGTAAAGGTGGGGTGGAGTGTTACATGGTAAATGTTGTTAAATAAGGCTTATGTGACATGCATAGGTGAGCAAGACGATAAAGGCATTTATTGTCACCCAAAGACTAAAGGGGACGTATGAAAAAACATACATAGGTGGTAGGATAAAGGATATTTATCCACTAAACTAAAGAGGGGCATATCAAACTTAGGTTTAAATAGGTTTATGGTATAATTTGGAGAAGTTTACATTTGATGCATTTTGGATATAAATTTGGAAAACCTTCATTAGTATTTATATTTTTTTATTTAAAGTAGCCTAGATCCATTTTAACTACGAATCTACCAAGCGTCAAGAGGGATCAAATCTCTTTTCACTTTAAGAGAGGTTTCTATCTCAAGAGATAAGGACCAAATCTCTTTTCACTCTAAAAGAGGTTTGCATCTCAAGAGATTTGATCCCTCTCGGCACTTGGTAGATCTAGAGTTAATATGGATTTAGGTTGGCACCATGGGTCCTCATACCATGAAGCTATTTTTATTTTAACATTATTTTTTATTAATTTTATTTTATTTTCATGGAGTAAAAATGTTTTTGCCAATCATTTTTATTTTTTATTTTATTTTCACTAAGTTAAAAAATACATAGTTATATTAAAAAATAAAAATATTTATTATCTATATCCCATATTAATAAGAATTTTTCTTAAAAAACATATCATAAATTTTATGATACATAAAATTAATTATTTTTAAAATAAAAAATTAATATCAAAATATAGAATAAAAAATTATTTTACTTCAATCTTATTTTAATTATAAATTATTATTTGTTTTATCACTCTTAATTTTATTTTAATTATATTTTTATTATTATTTAATTATATTAAATTCATGACTCATAAGTTTTTTCAAGTCCCAATCCCGAAGTTTTTCAATTTTCAGTGCTGACGGGCTGATCAAACTTGGGATGGATTCTGATAGGATAGATTCTGATAGGTTTGTGGTAATGCTTTGAAAACACTCATGTCCAACACATCTTGGCTATATAAATTTGGAAGTTAGTCACTGATACATGGTTTGGTTTTTCGATGAAGGATCAATTTCCTTGAGTATGATTCCAACCGAGCTTCGTCCTAGGCTTTACACCCAATCCAACAATGGCAATGCCAATGTCAATTCCATTTACAAAGATGCAAGGAGTAGGATCATTTTTTATTAGGATTGTGCTTCATCTCCATAGCGATTCAACTGCTCTAAAATTAGACGAAGCAGCAGAAGCAACGTATGATAGCAGCATTCTGAGAAGGTTGTGCAAGCAGGGCGGGTTGAAAGAGGCGCTGAAGACAATGGCTGAAAACATCTCCGTAAAATCTTCTGACTATGTTTCTCTCCTGCGAGCCTGTGCTGATAAGAGGGCTCTATCAGAGACTAAATTACTGCACACCCACATGATAACGAAGATGGGATTGGAGCCAAAAAACATATTCGTACCAAACACGCTCATCAACACATATGCAAAGTGCGGGAGTTTGCAGGAGGCACGCCAAGTGTTCGACAAAATGCCTGAACGAAATGTGGTGTCATGGACTGTCATGATTGCAGCTTATGCCAAGAATGGGTTTGCTGAAGAGGCCTTGAGTTTGTATTATCAGATGCAAAGGACAGGCAGTCGGCCAAATCATTTCACGCTTGCCACTGTTATTTCAGCTTGTGCACAATTGGGCGTTCTGCAACGTGGCAAGGCAGTGCATGAAGAAATCAACAGGAGTGGATTTCAAGATGATGTTTTCGTGAGTAGTGGTTTGATAGATATGTATGTTAAATGTGGAAGTATAGATGATGCACGCCAAGTGTTTGATAAAATGCCTGAACGAACTGCTGTGTCATGGACGGCTATTATTGCAGGGTATGCACAGAAAGGGCACATTGATGAGGCGCTGAGGCTTTTTCAGCAAATGCCCGGGAAAAACATTGCTTCATGGAATGCTATTATTGCAGGTTATGCACAGAGGGGACGTGTTGATGATGCCATGAAGCTCTTTGTAGAAATGCCTGAACGAGATGTGGTTTCTTGGACTTCTATGATTGCAGGGTATGTGCAGAATGGATATGTTGATGAGGCTGTTGAGCTGTTTGATAGAATGCCTGAACGAGATGCAGTTTCCTGGAATACAATGATTACGGGATTTGCACATAATGGGCTGGCTGAGGAGGCCATTAAGCTGTTTGACAGAATGCCTAAACGAGATGCGATTTCCTGGAATGCCATGATTTCTGGCTATGCCCAAAATGGGCGGTTTGACAAAGCTTTGGAGCTCTTTAGACAAATGAGAGTCTCTGGTGTGAAGCCACACCCAGACACCTTTGCCAGTGTTCTTCCAACTTGTTCCAACTTGGCAGCTCTGGAACACGGTAGAGTGATACACGCAGACATAATTAAAGGTGGATTGCAGCCAAACACATTTGTGGGGAACGCTCTGATTGATTTGTATGCTAAATGTGGAACCATAGAGGATGCATACACGGTATTTGACAAAATGCCTAGACGGGATGTGGTCTCATGGACTGCAATGATCATGGGACATGCAATTCATGGCCGTGGGAAAGAGGCCTTACAGCTCTTTGAACAAATGCGTTTATGTGGAACAGTCCCAGACCATGTGATCTATGTTGGTGTCTTGTCTGCGTGTGCCCATGCTGGCCTAGTGGATGATGGCTGGCACTACTTTGATCAGATGAATAGACTTTATGATATAACACCTCTTAGAGAGCACTATTGCTGTATGGTAGATCTTCTTGGTCGAGCTGGTAACCTGTATATGGCAGAAGATTTGATCAACAAAATGCCTATGAAACCTGACTCTGCCGTGTGGGTGTCTCTGCTCGGTGCCTGTAGAATTCATACCAATATAGAGCTAGGGGAACGTGTGGCAGAACACCTTTTTGAACTGGATCCTAAAAACGTTGCAACTTATGTGTTACTTTCAAATATCTATGCAGCCGCAGGCAGGTGGGATGACATTGAAAAAGTGAGAAAATTGATGAAAAAAAGGGAAGTAAAAAAGAAGCCTGGCTGCAGCTGGATTGAGGTTAATAAACAGGTATATGCATTTTCGGCAGAAGAGCAATCACTTCCGCAGATTGAGGAAATTTATGCAGAGTTGGACAGATTGTCTGGGGAGATGAAGGAGGCAGGCTATGCACCTGATACAAGATTTGTGCTAAATGATGTGGAGGAGGAACAGAAGGAACATAACCTTTCCTATCACAGTGAAAAGTTGGCAATTGCGTTTGGGCTCATCAATACAACCCGTGGGACACCTATCAGAGTCATTAAGAACCTTAGAGTGTGTGGCGATTGCCACACTGCTATCAAATTCATCTCCAATATTTCTGTACGGGAAATTGTAGTTAGGGATGCCAGCCGATTCCATCATTTCAAAGATGGAAATTGTTCTTGTGGGGATTATTGGTGAACATGGAGACAAGTTTAGGTGCCAACGGAATCTTGCTTTTCCGAAGCAAAGCTTGATGTGTTTCAGTGGATGTTCGTGGCCTAGACTAGGAGGGCCTTTGTATAAGATGCTTGTTGATCAGAAATTAAGATTACTGGAATTCGAATCATAACCAGTAATCTAACAGGCCATACATCCTTCACGCAAATTAATTAAATTATCCTTAAAATTCTCTTGAAGCTAAATCTGGTATCAACAAAATGATAATGTGTCACATAGTTAGGGATTTTTAAGGGTTGAGGTTTGAAATTCGCTGTATCTCAATGTTCTTTTTAAACTCATTGAGGTTCATCGATTCTAAACACTGAACTGGAATGAACCATTCTGGAAGGCAAATTCCATAGGTAAAATGCTAAATCTGATTTTGAATTCACCCCAAATTATTTTTTTTCAATTTATATGGAAAAGGGGTCAGTGATCCTAACTTCTGCATGCATTCATTCGTCCCACTGCCCTCTGATGTCACCCTACCCACAATTGTTTCTGCTCTTCAGATGTTGCCGGCCCATGCATTACTGTCTGCTTCTCCAATTCTTCTCTGATTCATACACCTTTATGCCCAAGACAAGTCATTCCACTGCAGCTCGGTTCTCCCTGGACAGTGGTGAGCCCAACTCCAGACAATGAACGGTGAGCCCAATTCTTCATGGACCAAGCCCAATTTTTCCCGCATAAATGTGGGTTTGATTCTTTTTGGATAGTGGACCACGGTGAGCCCAATACTTCTTGGACTGAGCCTGATTCACTGGACAGTGGTGTGCTGAATTCACTGGAGCCCGATTCTACTTCTACTCACACTCTGTGGAGTTTGCAACGTATCTTGGTTAGTATTTTTTGTCCCCACTCCTCTATTGTAGAGTTCAAACACTGTATTAAATTTTAATCACCAGATGAAAGCAGGCACATGCCATGAGTGCGATGATTAACGTGCAGTTTGTAATAATCATCATATTCGTAGCACATGCCTGCTTTTGTGCTTCAAATAACCTGTAGGCTGTCCACTTTCTGTGGGTGTTGTAGCTTGCAGTCTTATTGTTCAGTGACAGTCTTTTTATTTTCCAGGTGGAAGGTCAGTGTCCAACTCCAGACACAGATAACTAGAGCCTAGAGGCAGGGACACTTCACTACTTACGGAGGAGATATTTAGTTCAAAGCTCAGACGAAGACTCTCCTGAAGGCTGAAATGTCCAACGTCCAAGTAGGTTTCTTTCTCATATAAACTGTTTATTTAATTTTAATTATCAATAGTAGTTTTTGTTCAAAACTTCAATAACTAAACTCAAAACATTTAACAAACCATGAAAAACAATTTGAAATTTGATTTATGAAAACAAACTATCTGGAAACCTTTACTTTGGCACCTCCAATATCAACAATAGAATGATGGAAACATATATAAAACTGTCTGACCCTAGAAAACCTCTGAAATGCAAATTATGTGCTCATCCATTTTTTCAGGTATTTAAAACGAGTGATGGACCACCTACTTTCTATAACCAATGGTAACAAAGGTGCTGTTGAATGTTGCAAAGGGATGTCGGCAGAAGTCAGAGAGATGGCTGAAAAGTACCATGAGAGAATATAAAAAATTAAGGAGATGAAAAAACAAGAAGCAGTTCATTCATGTAGATATTGCAAGGATGTGCACCCCCATTCCTTCATTTTCGTTGAGCATTGCTGGAAATTTATCTAGCTAGAGTAATCAAGTATGACAACAACATCAAACTTCCTTTCAAAATCCATAAAGATATAAGAAGTTGTTGATGTTCTCAAAGACTTGTTTTTGAATCTGCTATCCCATTGAATGTGGTCAAAAGCCCATACTTCAACACATGTAAGAAGATTGCAAATTCTGGAAAGGGAGATTTACCTCCCAGTTTTGAGACAATAAGGACCACTCTTCTTAAGAGGTCAAAAGAAAAGGTGACAAGTAGATTGTCTAAGATCAAAGATTTTTGGAAACACACAAGTTGCATAGGTTTAACAAATGGTGGTTAGACATGGGTTATAGGCCATAAATTATTGTGTTGGTTTATTACCCTAGGGGCTTTTGAGGTAGTTGATGCAAGAGATTAGGAGACTTTGGAATATATATTCAAGTATTTAGAGAGCGATTCTTGAAGTTAGGAAAGAAAATGTGATCCAAGTTGTCATTGATAATGCCACAAATTGTGTGGGAGTTGGAAATTTGACAAAGGAGAAGTAGGAAATAAGTTTTTCACTTCATATTTAACCATCACCTCACATTGAGTATGTAGTGGAAACCTGCATCTAGAAAACCATTGAGGCCTTGCCAATATCATATTTGCCACACATTATATTTCTTTTAAAAGAGTGTTTGAGGAAAAGACACAAGTATAAGAGCTATTATCTACATCAAGGAGTGGTAAACTTCTTGCCTTAAAAGATTCTAAAGGGAAGATTGTGGAACAAATCATTTTACACAATAACTTTTGGAAAAGTGTTGTGAAGGTTTTAAAAATATGACCCAATTGTTGATATGCATTGCATATTATATAGTGACACCCCTTTTAAGGGTTTGTTTATGAGGGCACGGATAATTACAAGGAAGTTATTAGAAAATATTTTAACAATATGGAAGTATGGAAAATAATAGATGGAAAGGTTGAAGATGTTGCATAACCCTTTACATATAACATGTTATTTGGACCCTAGATTGTTTAGGTTACAAAGAAATATGATAGAGAAGTCGTGTGTGGCCTTTATGAGGCTATTGAGAGGTTGACTTTAGATCCAAAAGAATCCATGAGGTTTACCTGGCTTAGGGAGCAACTTGGGCTTATAGGTTAGAACAGGGGATATTTGGAAGCACTTTAGCCTTGTTGGATAGGGCCAAAACTCCTCCAAGGTTATGGTGGTGTTAACAGGGATAAGTACCTAGCAACAATTATAGGGGTTCTCTCCAGTATGAAGTCCCAATTAGACCTCACACCATTTGAAATGAGAGACCCATTTGGATTTGGCTCGACAACAATTAATGGGGTTGAGTGCTATATGATATGGGGAAATCTACACGACACAAAAGATATAAGAAATGACAAAGTAATTAATCTAGTTAAATCAAAATCACAATTGTTCTAGTCTAATCGAATTGAAATCAATATTAGTAGGTGAATGAGCATAAGAACATATAATATTGCTTAACAATGAAAGAAAGCAATTAGATGTTTTATGATGCAAGCAATGTTAACATCATTCTAATTGGCTAAATATAGAAAAATTGACATATATTCCAACTAGTACTCATTCATTCAAAATTAAAAGCGACTTGCTAATTTTAGTTAACATGTTCTTTGCTCAGGACAATTACTTCAATGTTCCATATAGCCCATTTTCAATTCCATTAAAGTTTAGCAATCACATAAACCATTATCTCATTGACAGTTCCTGAAGAAAGAAGATAAACATTAAATGTAGAAGACAAGCCAAGTCAAGAGAACACCATAATTTGGCAAATGCCAAAGAAAAACCCCAAGATGGGGAAAATCCTTTGATCAATTCTTTTTATTATTATATCAAATGTTCAACAAAGAGAGAAAGAGAGGGTACAATAATAAAAGTAAAAACTTGACTTGCCAAATCACTTGTCCAAAACAACCCTGTAAATTCTACAAATCTTACTGATGTAGCTTACTGCCTGCTTAGGACTCCTAACAACCACTATGTAAGCTTCTCCCAATGAGCAACTTCCTATGTTGTCCACTTCCAAGCATTCGACATATATCTAGGGTTTGAGGCTTCTCGTGAAGGCACCCTATAACAGTCTTGTACCAACAACAACATGAATCTACACATAAATAAGGGTTACACCCTCTGTTTAGACTGTGGCCTACTCTCCTTGACTGCGGTTGAGGTAGAGAACTCAAACTAGACCATTAGGCCCTTCCACAAGTGCCTCCAACTTCTTGTTATAGAAGCCTTTCCTGTGGCCCAAAAACAGAGTACTAAATCATGCGCAAATAGATCCCAAACTCACCTCTAAACCAACGACCTTATTTGGAAAGGAAGACACACTTAATCACAGAAGAAAAACAACCCAAACAGTCCTTCTAGCCTTTGCTCAAGCTGCCCTAGGTCTGCGACATTCCTCCACGTCAAATTCTGCACTAAAAATACTCGTCCTCCTTGCCTCCATGCTGCCTCTAACTTGTTGTCCAAATCGTAGAGGTATTCTTGATACTATGTGCTCATTGGATGTGTGAAATGAGGTTGGAGGTCACTTCTATTTATATGAAATGGAGAGGGGTTCAACATGTCTAACCAACCATAAGCCGACCTTGACAATTTTCACATGAGTGGGCTTGATTTCAAAAACACATTTATTCTTGTCCAAATTTAATGATCTTTAGGTCACTTTGGTCCTCTCGAAAAGAGGAATTTAATGCAAAAATTATCTTCTTCAAATAAGGTGCCCAAAGTGGAATTTGGCCCTAGTTGCCAATTTTAACACGACTACACAAAATAGAGATTGAACGTGTGAAATATACCAATTAATGAGTAGAAGAGTCCACTTCTAACTTGTAAGCTATTAATCAAACTCACATAAACATAAGCATACATAAAATTTTTTGTAGAAAAGTCATTAGCAACTCATGAGCAAATGTTAGATTCCAATCTTTCTCCTTTCCTGGTCTTCAAGGCTTCTCCTTATTATATATCAAAATTTTCTCTATTGTACATTATGCCAAAGAAGTCCTCCTTTCCTAAAGCCTAGAAACTATTATTGGTACAATTGAAAACTTCTTGTTGAGACTTCTTGGTTACCCCAAGAGGTTACAACTTTTCAATTTCTTCTATTTTTTCCTATTATATTTTATGACAACAACATTATGATCTCCAAAAAATGAAAGGAATGCCATGAGTTACGAATTCACAAGGTCATTTACTTGCAGCCCCAAAATGTCATTGAGATAAGATGTTATATTTGATAATGAGATGAAATCATCTTGATCTAGCAGGGCAATAGTCCTTCTATTGCAACATGATGTTCAATTGTATTATGGGCTAGACTTTGAACATCCTTTTCCAACAAAACCAAGGAGTTTAGCACGAGTTGCTATGTGGTTGGCTCTACTATATTCTGCTTTAAGGATTTCTTCATCACTTTGTTGGTGAATAGGCTTAGAACAATTCCCAGGCATTAAGAACCTCTTCTAATTTTCTATTCACCTCAAGGTTTGGCCTTGCCTCTCCTTGATCGCCAATTGAGGGAAACTTGTTCATCTTTATTGGTTTTTCTACTAAGGCATAGTTTCTATGATATAAGGCCATAAATCAATCTATGTCCTTTTCCAATTTGCCCTGGAATTTGAGAGCTCTATTCACCACTACATAGTTGTAGTCGATTTCTTCCTTGTTGATCCTTGGGGCTTATGGGGAGGAGTGTTAGGGAACTCTATCCACCACTGTTTTATCTAATCAATTGGACTAAGTACTCCCTTCAACTATGTTCCTCTTTCTCTGTCCTTCTCCCATAGTGAGGACAACTTGGATGATGTTTGCTGCATTTGCTGGAGACATGGATGAAATTGCTTTACCATTGCTTTGAACTATCCATGCACTTCGGAAATGCAGGCCTATTAGTCCTCTAGTTTAGAATTCTCTAACTTTAAAGACTTGTTTTCTGCTCTAAGCATTCGTTTTTGTTGCTTTAGCTCTGCTATTCAATCTTTTCGTCTTTGAAGTTGCTCTACCATGTCTTTGACATTCTGTTCATTGGCTTGCGAGAAAGTTGTGCCAACGGAAGCTACAACCAATGGATTTGCACTAGTATTTGGAATGATAGCCTTTTTTGTTGTAACAAAGACTAGGGATAAATTAGGATTGGGAATTGTTCTTTCTATTTATTGTACGTCAAGGTTTTGTCATATTTCAATCGGTCGAGATTGGCAACTTTTTGTACTTTGGTGGAAGTGATGCCTAATTCGTGCACATGAAGGTGGCCTCCAATGATAGGTAGCATGGCAATTTGTGTAGGAATGTCCATGGGGCCTAGACTTCCATTTCCTTGTTATGTCTGGGCTTGGGCATCTAAGGCTTCTTGTTTAGCTTTAAGAGCCTCTTCCTTTTGTCTGGCTTCCTCTTCTTCTCTAACTTTTTCGTCTTCCTCTTTTCCCTTTCTTCTTCTTTGTTTTTAAAAAGAAACTCACATTTGTTGTCATGACTCACTCATTATAGAAGCTCAATATTCTCTCCATAGGATGACAAATATAAGTGGCTCGTCTTCTTTGAGAGGTGTAAGAACGAAGGTTTAATGGCTCGCAGCTCGCATTCAATTACAATGATTCTGCTCAGTGGCACACATTGCATTGTATGGCTCTATGACCTCTCAAAGAGGCTCACATTTTTGATGCATTCCTAAATATCGAAATCACCATTACAATCACTCATTTTTTTGTCTTGCAGTTCACTTTCACTTCAATATTGTGGTTGCTCTAATGATCAAACAATACCTTGCATCTATATGAAATAGCCTGAACTTATAAAGGTTCAGATCTATGGGTCGTTGTTAATGACTCACATATGAAATGGCTCAGGTTTATATTTGTGGCAGTATGGCTCAGATTGCATTATCCAATGGTTGGCATTTGTAACACGAATTTCCTAATCTCTGAATTTTACACCATTTGAATAGTGACTATTATTTAGCAGGACATATATAACAAGATTGTTATGACAATTAAGTTTAATAATTGTAAAAGAGTGGAATTACGACTTAACATAGATCCTTGTTGATGATGAGGGCTTATAAAAGCATGGATATCGACTATGAGAAACGGTCATCGTAAGATCGACCTGAAAAGAAATTATTCTAGGATTGGATCACAGTTGTGAAATTTTTTAAAGGAAGGGACCAGAATTTGTGCAAAATATCTCAGCTTAAAGGACGATGATATGAGAGATAAGGTAAAAGTTGTTGCGGTATGTATGTTTGTTGAATGCATTTCATGATATATGTCGAGTTTTCTAGCTCATAATGGTCATTTGAGGAACAAAGGATCATGGAAGAATTTGATGATATGCTAGAACTTATAATCTAATGACATTGTTAGGGTTATGCAGCGTGATAACAATGCATTGATAAATGTGAATGATCTAGGGTTTGAATAGAATTTGCAATTTCTAACAAGGCCCTATAGACCTTAAAATTCTAAGGGTTTGCAACTAACTCTATTGTATAGTTGTAGAACTTCATAATTTGCAAGTGATAGGTCTTGATATCTAGGGTTTGTAAACCTGAGCAAAGTATGGAATGAAAGAAGAAACCATAGAGATGGAAACCCTAACTGATTGTTTCCATTGTGAAAGGAAAAAGGACTCAGTTCTTAAGCATGGCGGGTACTATGTCATGCAAATGTGAAGACCAGGTGATGAAAAATGGTCCAAGTAGATCTAGAAATGAAATTCATTGAGGTTTTGTTGCATACTTGTAGAAGTTTTGCATGGTAGACCCTAATGGCTAAAAAGAATCTAGGATTTGTAAGATTTTATAGCTTTTGGTATCTAGGGTTTATCGGTTGAGTATTCTTTGATATCTCGAAAACCTAGCATAAAAGATTATTGAAAGAAAGACTCTAGGGTATGTATTAAACCCTAGAAAAAGTTGGATTAAGATCAGGTCTAGGGCTTGAAGACTAGAATTGGTTGTTTTTATTAAAAGTAAAAACCCTAAAAGGGTTAGGCCAAGATGTTTCTAGGGTCTATATCTAGAACCCTAGAAATACACTTTTGAAGAAATCATAGAAACCTTGGATTGAATGGATTAATATTATGCTCGTCTTTATATATCTTGCTTGGTTGTACTTGCTTGTGAGAATTGCAGGAACACGATGAAGGCTGTCAAAATTATGAAAAGCAAGATGAGCAAGACTCGGGCTTGATATGACTCCTTGATAATGATGAGCATCATGGAAAGAGGAAGCTGAAAGGACCCTGATGATATTGAAGTTTCCAGGTGATGAGTTCATTCCAAGAACATTGATCCGGATTTAAACAGGAACGCAACAGATTTTAGAGATAACCATAAATACAGATATGTAGCGGAAATAATACTTCATTTCATTAATGTAAAATACTGAAATAATGCTTACAAACAGAAATCGAAATAAACCAGCTAGGGCGATGGTAGCTTATCTTTGAGAAGAGATGTGGTGGCTACATGCCTCTGAATTGTGTTACAATGAGGCTTGAAGGCCTATTTATTGTTGAGAGACAATGGAAAAGCCTACACATCCAAAAACCTAACCCTAGAAGATGAAACACCAAACTGTGGGCCCCGTTTGGCTAAATTGGTGCATCAAATTCCCGGGGTCGTAACTTTGGCATATGATTTTTGTTTGATGCGCACAATATCTCGTTAGAAAGATCTATCCGAGAACTACAACTTTGGGAAGAGCAACATCAGTCCATGGACCCATGTTGCTCCTAGTTTTCCCAAGAAAACATCATTTAGGGCCTCAAAACGGCTTTGGAAGTTCAGGACTTGAAAAACTGCTAAAAATAGTAAACTATGCTACAATTAAGGAAACTGAAAAGCTAAAAGAGACAGTTGTGGGGGTCCAAGTGGGATAGGTGGGTGGCCACCAACATCCACCTGGATCATTCCTCCCCCCTTAGGAAGCAATGGTCCCCATTGCGTTAAGTTCCTCCATCAGCCGAGCTTGGTCCCTGGTGAGTTGTTCTGCAATCTCTGAGGTGTCCAGTAATGGTGGGAAGCATGGTCGAGGGCGTTCCACATTGAACACTTGGTGCAAGTGAAGGAATGGAGGAATGCTGTGCTCCAAAGCATTGTTTCCCACAACGTTGGGAATGGTGTAAGGACCATGTCGGCGTGGTCGAAGCTTTTGATGGGTTATTGTAAGGCATTCTTTCTGCAAATGCAACCAAACTTTGTTGCCCACTTGAAGCTTATGTTGTACCCCTGTGGGTGAGGAGAAGTTGTTCCTGTGTTCTGTCATGACCGTATCCCTTTGCTGCTGCTGCTGCGTGGAGGAACCCTTCGCGGGGGTCATGGATGTGGCCATGATCTTCCCCTTACTTTGGGAGCAAACCAGACAGAAAATGAATTTCCTAGTCTGGGAGATGAGCTTGCTGCCTTTCTTAGTAGAGATCAAAGAGG